>JAFISE010000364.1:0-13684 GCA_022560025.1 Stagonosporopsis chrysanthemi | reverse complement strand
AGGTATTGCACGCTGCAACCTACAACCACAACAGGAGGAAGAGCTTGTAAAGTATATAGAAGAGCTTACTGCTCGTCATATACCTCCTACAAGAGAGATAATACAAAATTTTGCATTATCTGTAGCCAAGGAACGTGTGAGCAAGAGCTGGGTTACTCAGTTTATCAACAACTACTCTATCTATCTCATCTCTTAATACTCAACAGGTATAGACGCTAATTGTCACAACGCTGATTTATATCAAAAGTACGAGCTCTACTTTAACCTACTACAACGCAAGATCACTAAATATAAGGTTGACAGCTGCCACACATACAATATAGATGAGAAGGGCTTTATAATTAGGATCACTACTAGAACTAAGCACGTGTTTAGTAGGCGGATGTAGGAGAAGGGGGAGGTCAAGGCATCACTTCAAGATAGTAATCGTGCCTAGGTTACGCTGCTAGCCTGTGTGTGTAGTGATAGGACAGCACTGCCGCCAGGCCTCCTCTACAAGTCTGCTAACAGTACCCTGCAATTAAGCTAGGTAGAGGAGATAGAGCTAGGGGTACACGATGTACTTGTTTCCTCCTCACCTACTAGCTAGACCAACAATAATATAGGCCTTGCCTAGCTTCAACAGGTGTTTAATTGCTTTACTAAGACTAAGGCGCAGAGGAAGTAGCGTCTCCTAATCCTTAATAGCTATAGATCCTATATAACAATAGACTTTATCAACTACTGTAATCAGAATAAGATACTCCTAGCTATCCTTCCTCCTTACTCAACTCACATGCTGCAGCTGTTAGACGTAGTATTGTTTAAGCCTCTCTCAACTGCGTATTCAAAGGAGCTCACAACACACCTCTACAATAGCTAGAGACTATTAGTAATTAAGAAGAGTGACTTCTTCTACCTATTCTAGAAGGCCTAGATAAGCACGTTTACTTAGGGGTTAATACTCAAGTCTTTTAAGGCAATAGGTATAGCGCCCCTCTAACCTACAAATACTAACTTTTTGATTTTTAGGTCCCCTTTCTAGAGGCCCTAAAAATCCTAGCAAATTAACTAGGCCTACTATAGCAACTCTAAAGACACGTCTAACCCCTCTTGTGCTCTTTGCGCAACGCGCAAAGAGGCGTGTAGCAAGGATAACAGAGTTTTCTGCTCCCCCTAGCTCTCTAACCTCCTAGCACACAAAGTCCCTAGACCCTAAGTCTCCTTAACACCTTAATAACTGCGCCTCAGAACAGCTCTAGAGGGTCCTAAATTATTAGGCCCCCCCTCTAAGCAGCCTAAACCCTAGTAGAGGCGCTCCTAAACCCTAAGTCTCTAATACTGTCTAACACTACATTACTAAGACCTACAAGATTACTTAGCTATAGAACACTATTACTACTGCCTTTGCAGCAGCTGTAGATTATTACGCAGAAAGCTATTCTAACCCCTAAGAAGCTAGGATTGCTGCAGAACTGCAGCAGAGAGTTATTAGGGCTCTAACCTCCCTCTCCTAAAGCAATTCTCCCCCTAGCTCCTACTAGAGCAGCAACACTAATTAAAGCAACCCTAGAAGCTAAGAATTAGGATGCTACTCTTAGGCAGACGTAGCTAGAAACCCCTAAAACACAGCGCTAAGCAGGGGCAGTAGCAGGCCCCTAAACTCTGCTAGGTCCTAGCCTAACCTACCCCCTAAGCTAAAAGAAGACATTTAAATTTTTGTTACAATCTCTAACTTATTAGTATAATTACAACAACCTTCTCCCTTTGTAATAAGACAGGCAGTATGCAAAAGTGTAGAAGGAATTACCTTCTAAGACATCCTTACTACATTGCTAATTAACACAGGCTAGGTAATTACGCTAGCAAACAAAACAATTAGAGATTAACTTTTAACTTAAAGAAACTAAGAGCTTATAGTAAAAGCCTTAAGCAGAGAAGTAATTAGGATCCTAGAACACTAGATTAACTACGCTGTGCAAGGAGTACTTAGCTCTTTCTAGACCCTAGACAGTACTAAACTACCTACTACTACCTAGCTAGTAGAAGAAGAGGTCTGCTTGCAAACAGGCAAGCAGCTAGTTAGCTGCAGGCCCTTACGCTATAGGGCTAACTAGAATAGACTTACTACATAGATTATATTATACAAAGAGCTAGTCTACTTATTCTAGCTCTTTAGTACTAGCTAATTCTTAAAAGAAATCTACAAATACTCTACTATCTAGAGACACAACTTAGGCTGCTAGTAGTACTGTAATATTGCCTACTATATACAAGTTGCCTACTGTGCATACTACAAAGACTATACAGATAGACACTAAGAGCCCTATAGTATAGACTGTTACTATAAAGCTAAGTATGCTAACTGCTATAGCTTACACCTAGCTAGTTACTCTAACTGCTTAGCTGCCCCCTGCTAGGTGCATAGACACATAATTAAGCCTACTAAGGCTAAACTAAATGCTGTCTGCTGCGCAGGCAGAGCAACATATTAGCATCTCTACAAGATAGTAGAGGCAACCCTTTACTAGACAATGCTGCAGTATAAGAGTACCCCCCTAGAAGCTGCCTAAGAGATCCTAGCTCCCTACCTCTCTCTCTAAAGGTAAGCACCTAAAGAAGATAGCAGAGCAGCTACAACAGAAACAAGCAGTACCTTTTAAGCATTCTTACCTACTAATAGCAGAGAAAAGAAACTAAGACAGGCTGCTGCAGGCTGTGCAAACTTAAATATAAGAGATATATCTGCTAACAGTCTATACCTACAACTAACTATCTACACTAACCTCTTAACCTTAGAAAGAGAGGACACTAACATAAGCAATAAACTACTATCTACATGCTAGAATACCTGCACACACCCTCTACCTACAACAGGTATTAACAGCCTAGCTAGCAAGGAAACCAACTCTGCGTATGCTAGGCCAACGTTAGCAGGAGCTTTCTTTACTATATTACTATACTAGAAGTGTCCTTCTAGAAGGGCATAGATATAGTATATATCTAAGAACTCTTTACCTGTGCTAACTTAAGAACTTCTACCTACCTAGGCTACAGATACCTTATATCTATCAGCACCTAGGATGCCCTTAACATACTAGGCTTAACCTGCTCTAGAGTAATAACATACATCTACAAAGAGCACTACTTTAAACTCTAGGCTAGAAAAAGCCTTAATTACCTAGACCTACTATAGGCTGTTGTAAACAAAGTCTCTATACTAAACTGCTACAGACAGCTATACACTCCTAGCGTAATACAGTACGTTATGTATCTAATGCCCCCTTAACAGTGCTTTATAGAGGGTAACTTTAATGCTAAGCACAAGTCCTTTAACCTAGCTGCTAGCGCAGCTAACAAGGGTGCTAAGCTAGCTAGATAGGCTGCTGCTGCCTCTATAGACTACATTAGCATCCTAGGACAGCTAACACACTAAGCAGGCTAGGTTATTAACCTTACCTTTTCTAACGTCCTATTTACTTAATTACAAGTTGATGCAAGCATACACAGCAGTTTAGACTACAAGACAATAGTAACCTATGTTTCTACTTCTACAAAGGGCATACAGTACCTAGATTAATACTACTACTAAGTTATAGAAGCAAGCCTACCTAAGTTTACAGGGCTTGTCAAGATAGGCGTCTAGGACATCCTAGACCTGCTTAGGGCTTAAGGTGCAGCACAGCTTAATAGATGCGTTGCAATGCTAACAAAGGCAGTTTAGCACTCTATAAGGACAGCAAGCAAGCTAGATTACAAGTAAGAACGTGCTGCACTGTAGTAGACAAAGGAGTACAAGACAGCTTACTAAGCTTACAAACATGCTAGACAGCACTGCAGCAGCAGCGCCCTACTAGAAGAAACACAAGCCTTTAAGACAACAGTCTAACAGGCTAAAAGACAATACTAAAGACATGTCTTTAACAATGCTAAAGACAGCAAAGATCTATTTAAGGTAGTTGCTTAGCACAAGCTTACACTAAACTATTAGGACACTTCTCTTATAGTAGACAGTAAAACAATATCTAACTCCTTAGAGAAAGCAGAGGCACTTTAAAAGCAAGTCCTTAACTGCTACACAGTAGAAGACAACCTTAGCTACTAACTAGAGCAGGAAGCAACAGCGCCTCTCCCCTAGAGCACACACATCTTACTAGAGGAAGCTAAGTAAAACATAATAAGAGTCTCTAGCACCTTACTAGAAACAGACTGCTCTACAGTGCAACTACTCTGTGCCTGCTAAGCCTAGGTAGGAGAACTTATACAACAAATCTTCTAGCAATACTTTTAACTTAACTACTTCCTAGGCTAGTAGAAGCTTGCAGAAGTAGCTATAATACCTAAGGTAGGAAAGAAAGATTAAACGTTACTCTAATCCTAGAGACTTATAGCACTCTTCTTCTGCATTAAAAAGGGCCTTAAAAGGACAGTAGCTAGAAGAATTGTGTAGACTGCTATAACCTACAAGATCTTTAGCCCCTAGCATAGAAGTGCCTTCCTAAAGCGCTCTACTGTAAATCTAACTGCAGCGTTTACTTACAACACAGAAGCAGCGTAGGCAAAAAGCTAGCACGTTATAATAGTAACCTTAGACGTGCAAGGCGCCTTTAATGCTCTCTTTAAGAACTGCCTACTACACTAGATAGCCTAATAGGGCTAGCCTTAAAGGACCTTCTTTTTTATTAACTCTTTCCTTACTAATTAAAGGGTTTAAGTCTGCCTAGACTAAGTTACTACCCCTAGCTACCTAGTTGCCTGCAGCACACTGCAGGGCTTACTCTTCTCCCTAGTCCTGTATATACTGTACCTAGCAGAGCTGCTGTCTATAGACACAGAAAAGAGATTTAGATACGCAGATAATATATACTTATATTAGGCCTTGCACTCTCTTAATAAGAACGTCTAGCTCCTAGCAGCAGACTTACAATAGATTAAAGTATAGAGCGCAGCTAATAAAGTTACCTTTGCCCTAGAAAAACAAGAAATAATCTACCTTACTTAACAGAAGAGCAGCTACGCACTACCCTGTGTAGTAGACAAACATCTTATAATCTATCTAATCTTACTAAATATGTTAAGAACCTAGCTAGCCCTCTAATAGCTAGGGATCTAGTTTAACTGCAAGCTTACTTTTAAGCGCTACGTAGCTACACACAATGCAAAAGTAGCTAAGGTAGCCTATTATATTTGCAGCTTAGCAAACACAGCCTATAGACTACTAGCTAGCTCTCTCTGCAAAGCTATAATAACCTATATATACCTGTCTCTTTTGTATAGAGCTAAGTGCTAGTACAGAGGTTGTACAAAGCCTTTATGCACACTAAAACCTAGCAGACCTGCAGAGGTTAGCACCTATGTAGAGTAGCACATAGTAGTTATAGACAAAACACTAGCTATAACAGCTAGAGAGATTCTCTTAGTGTAGCAAACAACTCTTATTGCTACTCTCTTCTAAGACGCTAGACTACTCTCTGCTGCTAATGCGCTAAAAGAAGCTAAACTCTGCTTTGCAATATATCTACGCACAATAGATGCAGAATACCTACTTGCTAGCTGCACAGCAGCTATAAAGATAAGTATAGGCAGGTTAGCTAGAAAGCTGCAGCAAATGCAGACTAAAGTCTAGTACCTAGGATCTCTACTGCCTAAGATTCCTAAGACAACACTATTAGCTCTTTACTACTTACCTAGCTACTAAACAGACCTAACAATAGGCATAGATAAAAAGAGCGCAGTAAAGGCATTTTAAGAATAGTAAGCTAACCTTTTACTTTTAGACGTTGCTATCTTCTTAGATAGATCTAAACAGTACACAAAAGATAAAGAAAAGTAAGTTACTTATAGCTTTGTAGTATATTAAGATAGAAAGCAACTACAGACTAGACGCAGCTTACTCTACTCTACTGCGCACGTCTTTAACGCAGAGGCTATTAGGGCATAGAGAGGCCTCTAACACACTATTAGACAGCTAGCACTCTATACTTGCTAAATCTAGCTATGCATAGACAGTACCTTAGTTATATAGTGCCTTAGGGGCGTTGCACCCCTTACCTTATAATAAGCCTTTCTAGAGTGCTACAGTGCTATAGAGACACACAACGTCTCTATTAAATAAGCTCTTAGACACCTAGGTATTAAAAGAAACAAAGCAGCAAACAGACTTACTAACCTAGAAGCTAAGCACCTATTACCCCTAACTAGAAAGGCAGCTATGCCTACACTCTTAGGCATTAAAACAATAGCCTGCAAGATGCTTTAGCACACACAACAGACTTAGTAGTCTAACAAAAAGACTAAGCTCTCTAAGTAGTACAAGAGCTAGGACTTAGACTATGCACTATGCAGCAGTCTAAAGGAGCTAGACCTACTAAGAGCTACTTTAGCTAGGCTCTTCTTTATTTAATCTATACATAGGGACTTTACTTAGTACTACTAAAAGTACAACTATAAAGACAAAAACCTTACCTACTTATATAGACAAGACAAGACGCTAGAGCACCTTGTGCTCTGCTGCAAGACCTTAGGGACCTTTAGCTAATAGCTGCTTTAACTACCTACACTGCTATCTAGCTAGGCTAAGGGCCTAGCGTATACTGCAGAGCTAATTAAAGATCTAGAGGCCTTTAAGGCCTTTGTCTAGCTTACACAATACTATACTAAGATCTGCCTTTATTAGCTCTTGTAGCCTTATAACAGCAATAAGCAATACAGCACCTAGCAGAAGTAGGTCTAGCACATTAGCTGCAAAACTCTCTATCTCCTCTCTTTTCTCTTTTCTCTCTTCTTATCCTCTCCCCTATACACACACACTTACTTACTTTCTTTCTCTCTTCTTCTCTTACCTTAGCACATAAATACCTTAAAACACAAGGAAATTACTCTAATGTATATATATTACCTAGTCTCCCTAACTAGAAGGGGAGCTGCAGCTCTAAAATAGTAGCAATACCTGTATAGGCAAGAAATGCTTTCTAAGGTAGTGTGTTAGCACTGTAATTCTATAGCTTAGCACGTTGTATATGCTCTTTAAGAGGCAAGATAGTAGACTTATTCCTTATTAACTAGACGTAAAATAAATACTAACCAACTAACCAACCCTTCTAACCTATACTAAACACTAACTTTTTAATTTTTAGGTCCCCTTTCTAGAGGCCCTAAAAATCCTAGCAAATTAACTAGGCCTACTATAGCAACTCTAAAGACACGTCTAACCTCCTTTGTGCCCTTTGCGTAACGCGTAAAGAGGCGCGTAGCAAAGATAACAGAGTTTTCTGCTCCTCCTAGCTCTCTAACCTCTTAGTATATAGAGTCTCTAGACCCTAAGTCTCTTTAACACTTTAATAACTGCGCCTTAGAACAGCTCTAGAAGGTCCTAAATTATTAGGCCCCCCCTCTAAGCAGCTTAAACCCTAGTAAGAGTGCTCTTAAACCCTAAGTCTCTAATACTGTCTAATACTACATTACTAAGACCTACAAGATTACCTAGCTATAGAATACTATTACTACTACCTTTGCAGTAGCTGTAGATTATTACACAGAAGGCTATTCTAACCCTTAAGAAGCTAAGATTGCTACAAAACTATAGCAGAGAGTTATTAAGGCTCTAACCTCCCTTTCCTAAAGCAATTCTCCCCCTAGCTCCTGCTAGAGCAGTAACACTAATTAAAGTAACTCTAAGAGCTAAGAATTAGGACGCTGCTCTTAGGCAGACGTAGCTAGAGACTCCTAAAACACAGCACTAAGCAAGAGCAGCAGTAGGCCCTTAAACTCTGCTAGGTCCTAGCCTAACTTACTCTCTAAGCTAAAAGAAGACATTTAAATTTTTATTACAATCTCTAACCTATTAGTATAATTGCAACAACTTTCTTTTTTTATAATAAAACAAGCAGTATACAGGAGTGTAGAAAGAATTACTTTTTAAGACATCTTTACTATATTGCTAATTAACACAGGCTAAGTAATTATACTAGTAAATAAAATAATTAAAGATTAACTTTTAACTTAAAGAAACTAAGAGCTTATAGTAAAAGCCTTAGGCAGAGAAGTAATTAAGATCTTAGAACACTAGATTAACTACGCTGTGCAAAGAGTACTTAGCTCTTTTTAGACTCTAGACAGTACTAAACTACCTACTACTACTTAGCTAGTAGAAGAAGAGGTCTGCTTGCAAACAAGCAAGCAGCTAGTTAGCTGCAGGCCCTTACACTATAGAGCTAACTAGAATAGACTTACTATATAGATTATATTATACAAAGAGCTAGTCTGCTTATTCTAGCTCTTTAGTACTAGCTAATTTTTAAAAGAAATTTACAAACACTCTACTATCTAGAAATACAACCTAGGCTGCTAGTAGTACTGTAATATTGCTTGCTATATACAAGTTGCCTACTGTGCACACTGCAGAGACTGTACAGATAGATACTAAGAGCTTTATAGCATAGACTGTTACTATAAAGCTAAGTGTGCTAACTGCTATAGCTTATACTTAGCTAGTTACTCTAACTACTTAGCTGCCCCCTACTAGGTGCATAGACACATAATTAAGCCTACTAAGGCTAAACTAAATACTGTCTGCTACGCAGGCAGAGTAATATATTAGCATCTCTATAAGACAGTAGAGGCAACTCTTTACTAAACAATACTGCAGTATAAGGGTACCCCCTTAGAAGCTGCCTAAGAGATTCTAGCTCTCTACTCTTCTCTCTAAAGGCAAGCACCTAAGGAAGATAGCAAGGCAGCTACAACAGAAACAAGCAGTACCTCTTAAGTATCTTTACTTACTAATAGCAGGGAAAAGAAACTAAGACAAGCTGCTACAGGCTGTGCAAACCTAAATATAAGAGATATATCTGCTAACAGTCTATGCCTATAACTAACTATCTATACTAACTCTTTAACCTTAGAGAAGGAAGACACTAGTATAAGCAATAAACTACTATCTATATACTAGAATACTTGCATATACCCCCTGCCTGTAACAAGTATTAACAGCCTAGCTAGCAAGGAAACTAACTCTATATATACTAAGCTAATGTTAGCAGGAGCTCTCTTTACTATATTATTATACTAGAAGTGTCCTTCTAGAAGGGTATAGACGTAGTATACGTCTAAGAACCCTTTACCTGTGCTAACTTAAGAACTTCTACCTACCTAGGCTATAGATACCTTGTACCTATTAGCACCTAGGATGCCTCTAACGTACTAGGCTTAACCTGCTCTAGAGTAATAACATACATCTGCAAAGAGTACTACTTTAAACTCTAGGCTAGAAAAAGCTTTAATTACCTAGACCTGCTATAGGCTGTTGTAAACAGAGTCTCTATACTAAACTACTACAGACAGCTATACACCTCTAGTGTAATACAGTATATTACGTATTTAATGCTCTCTTAATAGTGCTTTATAAGGGGTAACTTTAACGCTAAGCACAAGTCCTTTAACCTAGCTGCTAGCGCAGCTAACAGGGGTGCTAAGCTAGCTAGATAGGCTGCTGCTGCCTTTATAGACTATATTAGCATCTTAAGACAGCTAACACACTAAGTAGGCTAGGTTATTAACTTTACTTTCTTTAACGTCCTATTTACTTAATTATAAGTTAATGTAAGCATACACAGTAGTTTAGACTATAAAATAATAGTAACCTATATTCTTACTTCTATAAGAAGTATACAGCACCTAGATTAATACTACTACTAAGTTGTAGAAGCAAGCTTACCTAAGTTTACAGAGCTTGTTAAGATAGGTGTCTAGGACATCTTAGACCTACTTAGGGCTTAAGGTACAGTACAGCTTAATAAATGCGTTGTAATACTAATAAAGGTAGTTTAGCACTCTATAAGGACAGCAGGCAAGCTAGATTATAAGCAAGAACGTGCTGTACTGTAGTAGACAAAGGAGTGCAAGACAGCCTACTAAGCCTACAAACATGCTAGACAGCACTACAGTAGCAGTACTTTACTAGAAGAAACATAAGCTTTTAAAACAACAGTCTAACAGGCTAAATAATAATACTAAAGACATATTCTTAACAATGCTAAAGACAGTAAGAATCTATTTAAAGTAGTTGCTTAGCATAAGCTTACACTAAACTATTAGGACACTTTTCTTATAGTAGACAGCAAAACAATATCTAACCTCTTAGAGAAAGCAGAGGTACTTTAAGAGCAAGTCCTTAACTGCTACATAGTAGAAGACAACCTTAGCTACTAACTAGAGCAGGAAGCAACAGCACCTCTCTTCTAGAGCACACACATCTTACTAGAAGAAGCTAAGCAAAATATAATAGAAGTCTCTAGCACCTTGCTAGAAACAGACTGCTCTACAGTGCAACTGCTCTGTGCCTACTAGGCCTAGGTAGGAGAACTTATACAACAAATCTTCTAGTAATACCTTTAACTTAACTACTTCCTAGGCTAGTAGAAGCTTGCAGAAGTAGCTATAATACCTAAGGTAGGAAAGAAAGATTAAACGTTACCTTAATCTTAGAGACTTATAGCACTCTTTTTCTGTATTAGAAAGGGCTTTAAAAGGACAGTAGCTAGAAGAATTATATAGACTGCTATAACCTACAAGATTCTTAGCCTCTAGCATAGAAGTGCTCTCCTAAAGCGCTTTGCTATAGATCTAACTACAGTGTTTACTTATAACATAGAAGCAGCGTAGGCAAAAAGCTAGCACGTTATAATAGTAACCTTAGACGTGCAAGGCGCCTTTAATACTCTCTTTAAGAACTGCTTACTACACTAGATAGCCTAACAGGGCTAGCCTTAAAGAACCCTCTTCTTTATTAACTCTTTCTTTACTAATTAAAGGGTTTAAGTCTGCCTAGACTAAGTTACTACTCTTAGCTACCTAGTTGCCTGCAGCACACTGTAGGGCTTACTTCTCTCCCTAGTCCTGTACACACTGTACCTAGCAGAGCTGCTGTCTATAGACATAGAGAGGAGATTTAGATATATAGATAATATATACTTATATTAGGCCTTGCACTCCCTTAATAAGAACGTCTAGCTCTTAGTAGTAGACTTACAACAGATTAAAGCATAGAGCGCAGCTAATAAGGTTACCTTTACCCTAGAAAAACAAGAAATAATCTACCTTACTTAATAGAAGAGTAGCTGCGTACTACCCTATGTAGTAGACAAACATCTTACAATCTATCTAATCTTGCTAAACACGTTAAGAACCTAGCTAGCCCTTTAATAGCTAGAGATCTAGTTTAACTGCAAGCTTACCTTTAAGTGCTACGTAGCTACACACAATGTAAAAGCAGCTAAGGTAGCCTATTATATTTATAGCCTAGCAAACACAGCCTATAGACTACTAGCTAGCTCTCTCTGTAAAGCTATAATAACCTGTATATACTTGTCTCTTCTATATAGAGCTAAGTGCTAGTACAGAGGTTGTACAAAGCTTCTACGCACACTAAAACCTAGCAGACTTGCAGAGGTTAGTACCTATGTAGAGTAGTATATAGTAGTTATAGACAAAACACTAGCTATAGCAGCTAAAGAGATTTTCTTAGTGTAGCAAACAACCCTTATTACTACTCTCTTCTAAGATGCTAGACTACTCTCTGCTGCTAATACGCTAGAAGAAGCTAAACTCTACTTTGCAACACATCTACGCATAATAGATATAAAACACCTACTTGCTAGCTGTACAGCAGCTATAAAGATAAGCATAGGCAGGTTAGCTAGAAAGCTGCAGCAAATGCAGACTAAAGTCTAGTACCTAGGATCTCTACTGCCTAAGATTCCTAGGATAACACTATTAGCTCCTTACTACTTACCTAGCTGCTAAACAGACCTAACAATAGGCATAGATAAAAAGAGCGCAGTAAAGGTATTTTAAGAATAGTAAGCTAACCTTTTACCTTTAGACATTGCTATCTTCTTAGATAGATCTAAACAGTACACAAAAAACAGAAAAAAGCAAGTTACCTATAGCTTTATAGTGTATTAGGATAGAAAGTAACTGTAGACTAAATACAGCTTACTCTACTCTACTATGCACGTCTTTAATGCAGAGGCTATTAGGGCATAAAGAGGCCTCTAACACACTATTAGACAGCTAGCACTCTATACTTACTAAATCTAGCTATGTATAGACAGCACCTTAGTTATATAGTGCCTTAGGGGCGTTACACTCTCTACCTTATAATAGGCCTTCTTAGAGTGCTACAGTGCTATAGAGACACATAACGTCTCTATTAAATAGGCCCCTAGACACCTAGGTATTAAAGAAAACAAAGCAGCAGACAGACTTGCTAACCTAGAAGCCTAGCACCTATTACCCTTAACTAGAAAAGCAGCTATACTTACACTCTTAGGCATTAAAACAATAGCCTGTAAGATACTTTAGCACACGCAACAAACCTAGTAGTCTAATAAGAAGACTAAGCTCTCTAAGTAGTACAAGAGCTAGGACTTAGACTATACACTACACAGTAGTCTAAAGGAGCTAGACTTACTAAGAGCTACTCTAGCTAGGCTCTTTTCTATTTAATCTATATATAGAGACTTTACCTAGTACTACTAAAAGTACAACTATAAAGACAAAAACCTTACTTACTTATGCAGACAAGACAAGACACTAGAGCACCTTACGCTCTGCTGCAAGACTCTAGGGACCTTTAGCTAATAGCTGCTTTAACTACCTACACTACTATCTAGCTAGGCTAAGGGCCTAGCGTATACTGCAGAGCTAATTAAAAATCTAGAGGCCTTTAAGGCCTTTGTCTAGCTTACATAATACTATACTAAGATCTGCCCCTGTTAGCTCCTGCAGCCTTGTAATAGCAACAAGCAATGCAGTACTTAGCAGAAGCAGGTCTAGCACATTAGCTGCAAAACTCCCTGTCTCTCTTCTTTTCTTTCTTTCCCCTTCTTACTCTCTCCCCTACACACACACACTTACTTACTCTTTCTCTTTCTCTTTCTCTTACCTTAGCACATAAATGCTTTAAAACGCAAGGAAATTACTCTAATATATATATATTGCCTAGTCTCCTTAACTAGAAGGAGAGCTGTAGCTCTAAAATAGTAGCAATACCTGCACAGGCAAGAAATGCTTTCTAAGGTAGTGTGTCAGCACTGTAATTCTATAGCTTAGCACGTTGTATATGCCTTTTAGGAGGCAAGATAGTAGACTTATTCCTTATTAACTAGACGTAAAATAAATACTAACCAACCAACTAACTAGCCCCTCTAACCTAACGTTATCCTTTGCTGCTTTGCTAAGCCTTCTCCTTAGGCTTCTAATGCTAGCAGAAGCTCTTCTTTAACTTATTCTAGCAAAGATTAGCTTAAAATTAAGACCCTACTGCGTAAGGTAGCTAAGGATAAGAGCAGTAAGGAGCTAAAGAAGATTAGCCGCTCCCTCTACTACATCTTAGTCTAAAACTAGCTACTCTACTATAAGATAGCAGGCCTAAAAGAGGTTCTTAAGACTTAGAAGAAGTACAAGAAGAAGAGCAAACCTCTTAACTTCTAAGAACCTAAGAAGTATTACAGTAGAGCAGTGTTTTACTCTCCTTGTAGGATTAATAAAGCACGCTAGTATAAGCAAGCAAAATAACAAGAAGCTAAGGTAAAAGAAGCTAGAAAATGTAACGACACAGGATGCTAGAGGGGTCCGAATCGCATAGGTATCCGCTACGAGGTGTATGGGAGCACTGGGATAAACTGCAGGACTAGATCTCTAT
>JAFISE010000363.1:0-13964 GCA_022560025.1 Stagonosporopsis chrysanthemi | reverse complement strand
TTAAGTAAAGTGCACTACTACTAATAAGATTAACAAAGTTAAGTATAAAAAGAATAGTGCCTTTTTATATACTTCTAGGCTATAGTGTAGTAGTTTAGTATCTAGTAAGATATTCTATGCTATTTTACAGTATAAGAGTGCTTTCTCTAGTGTTCTAGTTAATAGTAGCTCTCTTTAAGCCTTTCTTAGTATACCTACTCTTATAGAGTATATCTTTAGTTTCTAATAGAGTTTTTAATTATATTTCTAATTCTTCTAACCTGCTATATAATATTATAGGCTATTCTAGGCTATAATACTCTATATACCTCTTAGATATATCTAAGTGCTATTAAATACCTAAAAACCTAGTAGAAAAAAATAAGTAAAAGTACTTTTAGATTTTTATACTTAGAAGATTTTAATATTTATAGATCTATTCTCTTTTTTTTTAAGTAGCTAACCTAGCTACCTTTTAGCTTATACTTCTATAGGTTTCCTTCTTAGAAGTATTTTATTACTATCCTAGAATTTTTTAAGTATATTAGAAGAGATATTTACTCTTAGCTCTTATAAGTTCTTAGACTTAGAGTAACTAACCTACTTAATATAATAAAGCTATTAGCTATTATTATTTTATTTTCTTTTAATTATTCTTTCTACCTCTTATATATTATTGCTAAAAATACACAAGGTATTAATAATTTTAACCTTTAGATATATAATTAACTCTTTATAGTTAAACAGCTTAAGTAATAACGTGTAGAATACTAGATATACTACTTATAGGCCTAGAAAGTCTACTTTAAACACTGTTAGGCTAATCTAGGCTACTATGCACTCTAGTCTAATATACTTCTAGTCTAGCTTCTACTTTAGCCTAGTAGACTTTATATAGCAATTAGAGATTATAACTTAGTTTCTAATCTTAAAAGGTATAGTAAGCCTGCTTTTATTCTAGTACAGTTCTTAGTAAGTATTAGTAGTAATAATCTTGCTTTTATATTCTCTTTGTATTTCTAGAACCTTTATAGCAACCTGCTTTCCTAAGAGTAATTCTTTCTGCCTAAGGAGTATTATAAGCTAATCTATGCTATAAGAAGTTACTTTATAGTTTACTATAAATAGAGTACTCTTTATAGTTATATATACGCTGTTATTATATACAAACTCTGTAATTAATATTTATAAAGTCTAATTATCTTGTTTTAAAGAATAGTAGTATTAAAAGTACTATTCTAGTGTTTAGTTTTATCTTTTAGTCTGTCTATTTGTCTAAAAGTAGTAAGTAGATAAAAAAAAACTTCTTAAGTTAAAGTAGTACTAAAATATATTCTAGTATTTAGTATTTATTAAGAGACTTTTATCTAAGATTACTCTTTTAAGTAAATTATAAAGTTACCTTACTTCTTTAATCTAAGCCTAAGCTAGATTAATACTATCTTAGTCTTTTTTTATAAGTATATAGTATGCTAATTTTATAAGTTAGTGCACTACTATAAGTATAGTATTATATACAATACTATTTGTCTTACTTAGTAGTAGTTTAGTAATAAAATCTATTATTACTTCTTGCTATACTTAATTTAGTAGAAGAAAGAGTACTAGTAAGCTATAAGGCTAATACTAAGTAGGTATTAACTTCTTACAAGGTATACACTTGTAATAGTACTATTTTACGTCTGTTTTTATCTCTTTCTATTAATATTAGTACTAAAGCTTCTTTAGTGTCCTTCTTGTACTAAAATAACTAGCAAGTAGGCTGTTATAATACTCTTTTATTATAAAAGCCTTTTCTTTTATTATTATAAGTTTAAGCAGCTTTTTATATAGATTACTAGGCTACTATATAGTGTTATAGCTTTTAATTAAGTTGCCTTTGCTACTTATACCTGCCTTGTTAGATTCTATATTAATTACTTTCTTAGCTGCCTTTAGAGCCTTAGGTAATTGTTCTTTTACTCTTAGAAATTTACTTAGAGCTAGGCTAGCAAGCTAGGTACCTCTGTGTACTTAGAGTCTCTAACTTTAGGTAGGTATACCTCTTTAAATATTTAAGATACAGCTTAGTAATATATTACATAATAGAATGCGCTAAGCTAAAGCTTTTAAATAAGCTACTGTTTGCCTAGTTTAGATTAGTTTTAGCTTAGTTATATTGCCTAGAATAGCTAGATAGTTTGTAAGACCCTAGGGTTAGGTAGGGGTAGGAGTAGTACAAACTATCTAGCTATTCTAGGCAATATAACTAAGCTAAAACTAATCTAAACTAGGCAAACAGTAGCTTATTTAAAAGCTCTAGCTTAGCGCATTCTATTATGTAATATATTACTAAGCTATATCTTAAATATTTAAAGAGGTATACCTACTTAAAGTTAGAGACTCTAAGTACACAGGGGTACCTAGCTTGCTAGCCTAGGTACCCCTACCTAACTTCTACCTCTAGCCTGTGCAACTTTTACTCTACTACTACTCCTAGGTCTGTACAACTCTAACCTTACTCTTACTTACTGCTAAGTACTCTATACTTATTTACTAGCCTACTTCTAGGTATAAAAAGAGAAGCCTCTATAGAGTTTAAATAGATAGTTTTAAAGTATTCTTTTGTACAAGACCTATAGGAATAGAGATCTAGTCCTGTAGTTTATCTTAGTGCTTCTATACACCTTGTAGCAGATACCTATACCTTCTAAACTCTTCTAGCATTCTATGTTGTTACACTCTATAGGAATTAAAAACTCTAAGCAACCTCTATAAGATAGAAGCTTAGTTAACGCTAGTTTGTAAGCGTGTACAACTGCACAGAGATTCTCTAGTTTCTCCTCTGCTTAGAGCAGTTAAGCAGCTAAACAAGGGCATTGCACAGATAGGGCATAATAGTGTGTTAATGCAACAGGAAATAGCAGGGCTTTGCAAGGCAGTAGAGATAGCAACAGAGGTTAGAGGTTAAAAGAGGAAGTATATTCGGGCAGCAGAGAGCCTTACAGTAGGTAAGGTAGCTGATTTAATAGCTAAAAGGGAGGGTAGTAGGCAGCAGAAGGGGAGAGAGCCTACAAAGAAGGTGCACACACAGAGGCGTTGCAGACGTTGTAGAGAGACTAGCTACAATGCTCGCACCTGTGCAGTTGAAATTGTAGATGCATCTAATAGCGACGAGTCTACATAGTATTTCTATTGCCTGCAAATTGCAGTAAGTAGTAGTAGTGTTGTAGCACGTGCATTGCAATTATCTCAACTCTGTTAGGTTAGACGGCTCGCTTGGATCGGACGGCTTGCTTGTGAATTACGTTATAATAAATGTACACAAAAAGAGGTAAAAAGAGGCAGGAGGCTACAGGACTATATAAAAAGAGATAAAAGAGAGGCAAAAGAGATTATATATAAGCTTCTAGTACCTTTACTTCACACATACGTGCCCTTAGTAAGTACACCTTACCTAGATAGGTAACTACAAGCTGTCTCCCGTTGTCCCCCTGCCTGTAGCAGTACCTGTCCAAAGTTTTGGAGCCCTTCACCGTAGCCGTACAGGCGTAGCTAGTCTTCTGGCCGTAGCGTAGTTGCAGAGACCCCAACGGGCCGTACTACGGCCCGTTGGAAACGCTGCGGCCACGTCGTGGTCGGCCATGATGGTTCCTTCTACGGGTTCAGAGCTTTGATGCGCTTCTTGCCAGGACATGACTGGGGTATCGCAGTATTCGGGAATGTGTCCAATGCATTCTTCGTGAACCAAGTTTTGTTTCATGAGTTGATGGACGAGGTGCTTAATGTCCCCTATGAGGAGCGCACACATTGGATTGCTTATTGGCGCAAGTGCTATCAAGACGAAGAGAAAGAGGATTCGAAAGAGGATCCAGAGCTCCTGCCGCCCAGTCCGCCGATACGACTTTCCGTGGCTCTGGAAAACCTTGCGGGTGAATACCTGAACGATGGCTATCGCGCGATAGTCCTCACACATAGCGAGGGCAGATTAGAGGCCGACTGTACAGACAGATGCACACCGTTCAAGCTTCGATTTTACCATCTCTCAGGGACGAGATTCATTGTCGAATTCCATGACGTGCTGATCAGGAGCAAACGCAAGATGAAGGCTGAATTTAGGATTGCAGACGGAATAGTGCAGAGTGTCGGAATACCACTATGTGGTGAGATGAAGGAGCTCATCTGGTTCCACAAGCGTAGATAACCAGTCTCACAGCTGGTTCTGGCGCAAGACGTTGCATGATTACAATGTGTCAAAGTCAGCTTGCGATGGACTGTATTGGCCCAGAATGATGCACGAAGCGGATCTGTCCGCGGACCAGCACCTGTTTTGATCTGAACGCACCATTTATCAGGGCTCACATCATCTTCTCACGGCATTTACAGAACAATGGTGCGCGCGGAATTTTTAAGCGGGTTGATGATGTCATTCTCCTCGTTCGAGCTTTAGCCGGGCATACCTACCGTTCTTGATCTGTAATGATGACAACAAACATCAAACGACGCTGCAAGGGTCTTGTAGAAGAGAACATTAGAATGCGATCTCATCTCATACTCGTCACGTCAGGTCAGTTCAATCCTTGACACTGCTAGGATGACATCCGTAAAACCCAAGAATATCGCTATCGTTGGCGGTTCACTGGGCGGCCTTTTCGCGGGTGTGGCATTGAAGCACTTGCGGAAGGATCTGAATATCCGTATACTCGAGCGGAACCCTACCCCGTTACTGCATGATCAAGGTGCTGGTGTAGTTGCAGGCCAAGATGTCCAGGACTTCTTCCGAAAGCACGACAGAACAAAGACGCCACTCTCAGTTGCAAGCTACCGGCGATTGTACCTCGACAAGGAAGGGAAAATCATCAGTCGCGAGAACAAAGAACAACACATGACGAGCTGGGACTTGCTCTACCATCTCTTGAGGACGAACTTTGATGGAGTCGACTCTGAATACGCAAAAGCACCTTCGCCAGAAACACATGAGGGGTCGACCATGTACGATTACGGCTGGCAGATCATGGGAATTGATTTCAGCAGTCACGATTCGCTGTCTATTAAAGTCAGATCCTTGAGAGACGATGACATTGCGATCAATGCGGACATGCTGATTGGCGCTGATGGGCCAAGCTCGTCAGTTCGCAAGTACATTGACTCTACAGTGCAGAGGAAGTACGCTGGATATGTGGCATGGAGAGGCACTATTCCAGAAGATCAAGCCTCGCAATCAGCAACGGACGTGTTCGTCGAAAAATTTCCCTTCTTCCACGCGGAGGGTACCCAGATCCTTGCGTACACGATACCAGGGCCGAATGGTACAATTGAGCCAGGCAAGCGTTTGTTGAACTGGGTGTGGTACGTCAACTACAAGGAAGAGTCACCTGAGCACGTCGAGCTCATGACGGATAAAGACGGCAAACGTCACCACATTACGTTGCCCTCAGGAGGTATCCGGGACTGTGTGTGGCAGCGACAGAAGGATATTGCGAGCGAAGTTTTGCCGCCTCAGTTTGCAGAGCTAGTCAACAAAACGAAGGTTCCGTTTGTACAAGCTATTACAGATGTGATCAGCCCCGCCGCCATTCTATCGAGCGATGATCGTGTACTCTTGATTGGCGATGCACTTGCGGGATTCAGACCACACACTGCCGCCAGTACGAACCAGGCGGCCATGAATGCTATGAAGCTGGCTGAGGCAGTTGATCGAATTCTTGGTGGGGCAGACAGAGATGAGGTATTGCGGTCTTGGGAACGAGATGTCCTGAACTACGCCAAATCAATGCAACAGCACGGTGTAGATATTGGTAATCGTAGTCAGTTTGGTGTTCAACCATTGCAGCGGTAGAACGAATGTCAGAATTGGGTTACCATAGTCTGTTCCTGTGCAACAAATGTATCTGTAGGCCGGTTTGAATCTCACATTGCCTTCACCTGGGCCGCACCTTGATACTGAGTCTTACCTCACCGCAGGCTAAGAGATGGATCTTTGGTTTATAAATGATCAGCCATGTTCATCTCAGATCCGACGCAACACTACCCGCCCACATCATATAGCGACATATAAATCAACAGGTTGTCGATCGCGCGAATCAGCACTACGATACCACTAGGCATGGCTGAACAAAAGCCGGTGGAGCCCTCACAGCCTGATCACTACTATGAGTTGTCAGTAGATCCAACTGCTTCACACTCCGATATCCGAAAAGCATATTTGGACCTATCACGATAGCATCATCCAGACAAACTGCCACCAGGTGCAAGTGATGTTAGGTTTAAGCGGGTAGAACTTTCACGCCTCTCTTGTGCAGGGACAACACGCTGACTACGGTAGATTGTTAGAGCTTATGAGATCTCATCAGGTATTCTTTCGCGATCCCGCTACGACGTGTCCTTCCCCAGCATCAGGAAGGCATGGATCCAATACGATGACGACATCGCACAATGGCAAGAGCGCGAGGCGCAGAGACGGCTGTATGAGGCGCAGCGAAGACAGTGGCACGAGGCGCGAGAGAAGCAGAAAAATGATGAGGTCGAAAGGGAAGCACGGGTCAGTTTGGAAAAGAGGCACCGCGCGGAAGAAAGTAGGCGAAGGAGCAAGGCCGAGGCAAATCGGAAGTATTGTGAGAAAAAGGCGAGGCAGACCAAAGAAGACCCCCGGAAAGTCACGGCAGACATTGAAATTACTGAAGAAAATGAGGCACCGGAGGCATGCGGGCCAGATTTTGTGAGGGTTTCTAGGCAAGAACAAGCGGAGCAAGCTCAAAGTGCATGGGCGAAAGCAAACGCAGCGAAAAAGAAGCGAGAGGGGGAGGAAGAAGCCGCAAAATATGCCGCAGAACAGATATGCGCCGAACAAATTGCGGCAAAGCAACGTCTCCACCAGCAAAAAGAAAAGGAGGCCGAGCTACGATCGCAAGAGGCTATGAAACGAGCTCAGACAGAACAGAAGAAGGTAGCGGAAGCACGACTTCGCCGTGTCCAAGAAGAGGCAGCCAGTATTAGGATGCGAGAGCTGGCAGCGCTATCTCGCAGAGAAGAGGAGAAAGAGGAAGATCGGCGTCAACAAGATGAGCAGGAGGCAGCGAAACATTGGGAGATTGCATTGCAGAGAGCCAACGAGGAATCAGAGAGAAAACTGGCCCAAGCAAAAGCTGAACGCAAGAATAAAGACTGGAAGACTGTAGCGGATCAAGCTATGTCCGCGGAAGAAACACAGCAAAAGCAAGCTCGCGACAAGAACAGTACGACTGGGATCGCTCTTCAGGATCAGGAGGCGGAGGCAGCAGAGGAGTTCATCCAGAAGATCATGCGAATACGAGGAGAAAGTAAAGACGAGGTGCTCAAAGACGTGGTCCTCATTGCGGTAGAAGCAGCGGATGTTGAGATCAGAGCGCAGAAGGCAAGAGACCGCAAGCGAAAGTTCGAGTCGGAACACGAAAACCCAGATCGTCTTTTGATCATAGTCGATGATCTTTTTGTCAGACTGGAGTCAGATGGGGAAGAGAGAATCAGACCACGGTTTAGTGAGAAGAGAAAGTTGTGATCTGGTTATGTGGGCTGGACAATATTCATGACCGCTGCAGGGAAGCAGTGAGTCAACTATGACAGCGGGATACTGATTGGACAGCAAATTTGAGAAAACCACCTTTTAGTTACTTCAGCTCTGAGATTCTGGTGATGCAAACATTAGCAGCTAGTAACTTACATGTGAATGTACGATCTTGAAGAGTTAAAATCTTCTGGAGTTTCTTTCACCTAAATCTTACAACCCCCCCCCCTGTTCCTCGTCTTTCACTCTGTAGTGAGCAAACGCCTAACATTGGCACTAGCCCGCCGCTTTATCTTTGTTGGAGCGATCACGTTTCCGCACGAAATCACATTAACTTCAACCATGGATGAGCATATTACCCCAGAACCAAAAGTAGCGGACCATTATCTCAACTTGAAAATCCCTCAAAATGCGTATCCAGCTCAAATCAAGAAGGCATATCGAACGCTAGTACTGGTTCATCATCCAGATAGGACGGCGCCTGGACACACAAAAGATGCTACTGAGTTTCGACGTGTAAGGTTTACTGTCATCCACGACTAGCAATTAAGGAGGCTAATGACAAATATAGGTGCAAGAAGCATACGAAACCTTATCAGACCCATGTAAGCGAGCGCTCTATAATGTCTCATATCGAGACGTACAGCATCAATGGACGATATACCGTGCGGCGGTGAAGCGATGGGAACGCGAAGAATCTGG
Source organism: Stagonosporopsis chrysanthemi (assembly GCA_022560025.1). Taxonomy (NCBI): domain Eukaryota; kingdom Fungi; phylum Ascomycota; class Dothideomycetes; order Pleosporales; family Didymellaceae; genus Stagonosporopsis; species Stagonosporopsis chrysanthemi. The sequence continues at coordinate 5,761 of JAFISE010000363.1, read as the reverse complement.
GCAAAGACGTCTGAAACTCAAAAGAGAGCGGAAGCGATCCTATGCCGCCGCCGCTGCGAAAGACAAGAGCAGATGCAAGGAGCGCGATAGGCGTCAACGAGCCGAGGGACGTGAGCGCGAAACGATGGAGAAAAGAAAGGTAGCAGAGGAACGTTCTCGACAAGCGGCAGATCGAGCACGTGCGGAATTTGAACGTGTTGCCAAACAACGCTTGAGGCGGATGAAAGAAGAAGAAGAAGCTGAAGCCCGTTCTGCAGCAGTGCTTGAACGTGCCCGGCAAGAGCATGCTCAAAAAGCGCATGGAATTTTATCCGCACGGAAACGAGTCGAAAAAGACGCTATGGAGAGTCTGCCTGTGAACGAGGGCACTGCGGCTTGTTTGGTAGCCTGTAAGAGGGCAGCGCAGGAGTTCAAACAGCGAGTGGAGGAGCGCCAAAAAAAGGAGAAACAACAAGGACAAGATTCGGCCGAAAGGCTAGGCAAAGCGCGAGGGAAGCGCAAATCCAGGTTCCTTCTTCAGGTGGAAGAACAACGAGCTCAAGGAGAGGAGTCGAGGAAGGCGAGGATATCGCAGGCGAGGCAACATGCGCGTGCAGTGCACGATAAATACGCCACACTAGCAGAGAACGACAACCAGCATCATGATGACTCTCTTCTAGACGAACGATACGTCGATATTGGATGGCAGAGGAAGTCAGGATTTTCTACGTACGACTTTTGCAACAAGGTCCTGCGACAACATTACATGATGTGTCAAGTGAGTGGCGCATTTGGGTGTGAGCCTTGCGCAGCGCGACTATCACTTTATAGTCGAAACTTCGCAACAGAAACATAGACTAGATCTTACCAATTGCATTACTTCGGTGCGAGAAAGATCAAAGAAAGAGCTTCGGTGGGTCAGGAGTACAATTAATTCGGCCATCCCAGATCTAGTTCCCCGCTCCAAGATGCGACACTGTGGAGGGCTCAGATGACATTGAGCAGGATCATGGGCTTCAAGAATGATCTAGGCCCTGACGGTCACAAGCCACACATGGTGCCGATAGAAGACTTCGCTTTGAACGCTGACGTGGACTTTTTATTAGTAAAACATGATACAAGTCTCAACAGTACAACATCCTTCCTGAGGTTTTATTAGAAACTGTAAGACCGTGCGTAAATATACGTGTACACCTCAAAACGAATTCGTCGATCAAATCTGAGCGTTGTTATAACCCTGAGTCGCCGTCAATCAGTATTCCATTGGGCCAATTTTCTGCATGGTATTTCCGCCAGTCTGCGCATCCCTGTTGCATAGGTCCAAGGCTCCCAATGCTCTCAAGAATTTCATCCTTTCTCTCAACGAACTGAACGCCAAGACCACCGGATATGTGGAACGGGATGTGGCAATGCATCTGAGATATCACATTAGCACGACATGCCGTACAGCAATCTATTCTAGAACTTACTAGCCATGCACCAGGGTTGTCAGACTCAAATGCGAGCACCAGATAACCAAGCGCAGGAAGCGTGGCTGTGTCACGTCGGATCGGATTGTCCATATTCAGAGTGGAGATATCGCCGTTCCACACAGCATTTGCTTGCTGCGCCAAGACGAAGAAGTCGTGTCCGTGCAAGTGGATGGGATGTGGAACAGGGGGTGCGGTAGAGTTGTCTTGCTGGATGACCCAGTATTGCCACTGTGCAGCATTAGATCAAGCCTCTTCTCGAAAGGAAGTACAACTTACGGCATGTCCCTTGTCACCAACTTCGATAACATTTTCGGGCTTGCCCCATGTTTCATTACCTGTGAAGCCTTCATACACTGTTTGCAGAGTAGGCTTGTCAAAATCAATCAGCATAGGTACATCATTGACCTTCCATTGGACAAGATCGCTGCCATTGAAGCCTCCAGTGTCAGTGAAGCTGAGCTTCAGTTCCTCTGGAACTCCTTGAGGGATATTAGTCTTGACGTAAGGGACAATGGTCTCATCGTAGCACCCGGCAGGTAGAGGTGCGGCAGCTGTCGAGTTGGGGTTGACACTTTCGGCGCCTGCGTAGCGGATGATGCTCCCAATATTTGCTGCATTTGCATTGGGGCCATCACAACGTCCCCCGGTGCCGACACGAAGCCAGTAGTTGCCAACAGGCTGGGTCGCGTTGATAATGACGTCGTACCGTTGTCCTGTTAACCAGATGGCGGGTCAGTGAAACGTTGCTAGCGCGTCTTGAATATTGTTATCAGGGGCGGCGCCGACTACGCATGCGCATGCACGTGGAAACAAACACCGATTAGACTTACCGACCGCAATATTAAGGGATTTTGTCTGGAAAGGTTCGATAGGAACGAAGTCTGCCGCGATGACTGTGAAAGGATGATTGTCTATTCCAACATGTACCCAGTTGTTGATGCCCATGTTTACAAGACGAAGTCGATGAGTTTTACCTGGGGTCAAAGTAGTGACTGTGTATTGGCCTCCTGCAGTTGACGTCATTGAGCCATTGACCAACAGATTGTCGGCAGTTGGTGGGCCCTTTGCATGAAGAGTTGCATGATTGACTGTAAATGTCGTTGCATGGAACCAGTCAGTGAATGGCAGAATCCCTAGATCAAGATCATAATCTCCAGTCGCAGGACCATGAATGATGATGGAACCAACAAGGCCGTCTCCATACTGCACAGAGTAATGTGAATGGTACCACTGCACCTTGGTTAGACAGTGGCAAAGTAGTCATGGGCCAGTCTACCTACCGAAGTGCCATACTGCGTGGCTTTGAATCGGTAGACTTTAGTTGCGCCAGGTACGATTGGGCATTCAGTGAGACCATTAGTGCCATCCATCTCATTTGTGCCAAGCTGCCGCAGTCCGTGCCAGTGGACTCCAGTTCCGTTGTTCTCAAGATGGTTTGTGACCGTAACTTCGATTTCATCTCCCCAATTGGCCTCGATGGTCTATTGTTGATAAGCGTATTGTTTCTGATATTGGAGTCTGCACATACAGGTCCCGGGTACTGGCCATTGAATACCGACATGGGTCGCTCGAACCCATCTGGCGCCATTGTAACATTTGTGATTTCAAGATGGTACTACGATAATTAGCACCCACGACTTTGTGATACGTTGCCTCGTCAACCCACCTTCCTGACCACTCGAGTAGTAGGCCATTCGAGATCCATGTCGGTATCGACATTGTACTGATTTTTCCAGCAAGACCGTGCTGCTGGGCCGTGATTGCAGCCGGTTGGATAACTACCACCATCTCTCTTAATTGCGCTCTTCGTCACAGAGCCGGAATAAAGGCCTTTCTCTTTCCATGGTACTTCCAGTGGAGAAGAAGCGCTGCTTCTTGATGCACGGGGTAGTGTCCAAGACGCCGTTGGTGGCAAGAGAGCCAGGAGAGCAGCCACTTTGGCGAGTGTAGAAAGGAGCATTATGAGATAAAGTTGTGTACTAAAAAAATTTAAAAGTGCAGCCGAGAGTACCTAAATCACCGAGAAGCGAGTGCTATAATCTCAAATATGAAAAAACGGGTTGTGGAACGGCCTAATTCTCGTGGTGTGGGTGTGACAAGGCGTGATATATCATGTCCACGGCCGCCTGTCCCGTGAGCAGAAGCGCCACGGCTATCATCAGGCCATCAAGAATTTTGCTAGATGGTGCGTGGAGAGCTGAAACTAACGGTGGCCATAATCACTCAAAAGCTCCCTGTCGGCAAGAAAGCTCCCTGTCGGCAAGGAAGCAGTCCCTGGAGCAATCTGCCGTCTCGTCATGGACACAATGAGCCGCAGACAGACGGCACAGGGTATCTAATGTGGAAAGCTCCGATACCGCATCAGGCTACAACTCGGTCTCTCTTCGATATTCCATGTCGATAAGTGGTCGTTCTGCTTAGACTTTGCCATGCGGCTGGATCTTAGTTGCCAAGCTAGGTTTGTCAAGCCGTGACAGTCGAACTCTTGAGCATGTCGCACTGTGGTGATCAGTACATGCGTGAAGTCCGTACGCGAAGTGGGAGCGTGCATGCACCTGCTTGCAAGGATTGATATCGTTGGTGGGTTACACACTTTGGACCGAGCTTTCTGTACGTCAAAGAAACGTCTCCAAGGATATGGTGGCATGCCGCTGTTAGCTAGCAAAAGGGTCGTCGAAGAAAGCTCATCGAAGGACTAGATGATCTCTATATCTTTACCTAATCGGGCTAAACCTCGCTTATAGATCCTTGTTGTTGGGAGGTGGCGCGCCGGAGTTCTGAGGGGAGCCGAACATCAGCACCGAGACTCAAAATGCTCAGCGAGCCAATCCGCTCCACGGGGGGAGCGTTCTGAGATGGGCGCCACATGAGACTCAGCCCGAGCATTCGTGACTGGTTCTTGCCGTCGTGGTCTGTCTATACCGGAGAACCAGGATGAAGGTCTCCGTTGATTCTGGGAGGTGTGTACGGAAATATTTTGCGCAAGCAGCTTGTCCATAACTTGCTCCCTTCGCCTGTCCAAGCGGTCGATCGTTCTGCAGGGCTTAGCAGGATAAACATGCTTACGGCATTATCGCAGGTATCTTCTAGCCCAAGAGAGATCCGAGCCTGAGCACCGCAAGGCGTGCTGCAGGCGATATTTTATGCATCATTCCTCGGTGACGTCGGGCAGATTGTAGTCGAAAGAACAACTAGTACGGCAGACACTGGTACTCATGTAGATCTGACCGTCCTCAGACTCTGGGTCTGACTTCTCTGACGTGCATACAGAAGCGAGACAGTTGTCTCTAGCTTATGCGCTTTGAGATCATTTTCGGGTGAAAAGCTCGGGAGAGACGCCGGCTTTGTTCTCGTGATCAAGCTGCGCTGGATAGCCAAAGTGGTCTGTCACCAGAACATAGTCAGGCGGTCGTCTCTGATTCTTTGCGATTTTGTAAGATAAGCGACGGGTCCATGGCTAGCGCCAGATCTTTCTGCCAGTTTCCGGCCGGGATGATTCGTGTTGATTGGGGGGAGGGGACTGTGTAGTGACAGGACCGTAGCTCGAGGATTGTATGTTGAATGTGTTGAAAGTGTTGATGACCCGTGGAGGTCAAGAAGTTATATCCCCATGAAACCATCGGACTTTCAGTGCATCGGCTTCGCTTTTCAGCTCAAGGCAGGGCGTACAGCCAGGGTCAGTTCTGTCAAACCCGTAGCGCGAAAACTCAGTGCCCAGTCGAATTGTTGAAGGGGCTACAGCAACAAGCACAAACGTCTGAGATGAGCTGTCAACCGGACTTCGGGTAGGCACGGGTAAACAAATGGCTGATGTCTTGCAGATGCTCGTACAGTACTCGCAACATCGATGGTGTCGTGGTTCAGCTTCTATACTATGTGACCTCGAGGCAGTTAGCAAATCAGCTTCTTAAAGAAGGCAGCATACGTTCGATGCAGTGTTGAGCCTTCCTTACCTCGAGAAACAGCCCACAACAGACGATCCGAGCTTTAAGGTCGCCCGATGTCAATTCTTGTATCTTTTAAACACTTCCCTCCAAAGCCAAGTCCTCCAAAAAAAACCCAGGGACTGAATTAGAAGCGCGCGTATGGCTCTTGGTCAATGTTCGGTTGTACCAATTTTATGGAATACCAAATGCGTTGGGGTACCGCAGATCGTTATCGGGTACAAGTTGTCCGGACGGAGACTACCGTGTCTGTGCGCGCAATGCGCCGTTTTTACTAGTAAAAGTAGCAAAATTTAGCATCTTTAAAGCTAGATAACTCTTTATCTAGTTAAGTAACTTAGATACTTTATTAGAGCTACTATAGGT
>JAFISE010000362.1:0-14445 GCA_022560025.1 Stagonosporopsis chrysanthemi | reverse complement strand
AGCGGCGCGCCCGCCCCGCCGCCACCGCGCCCTGGGCCTGCGCGCGCCGCTTGCCGATCTGGGTCAGCAGCCCGCGGATGCGTTTGCACGCCGGCACGAAGGCGGACGAGGCGGTGATGTAGAGTGTTTTTGGGCTCGAGGCCGAGGAGAAGGGGGAGGGGAGGGCGGGGTGCAGGAGGGGCCTTTTGGTGAGGGTTGCGGTGGGTGGGAGGAGGGGGCGTTTGTGGATGGGTCCGCTAGTCGTCGTCGTTGTCGTCGTCATGGGTTCCTTGTTTGCGGGGGTTATGGGGTTTGTAGTTGTGGTTGAGGTTGTGGCTTTGGCTTTGGCTTTGGCGGCGTTCTTGCGCTCGTGGTATTTTCGCTTTGCGGCGTTGTTGGTTTCTACGGCTTCGGCGTGGGATATGGTGGTGTTTGCCCGTGGGACTTTGGAGGGTGCGCCGTGGATGGCTGCGTTGAACGAGTTCCAGGGTGCTGCTTTTATTCGCGAGTGTTTAGGCTGGGCGACTGTGGATGGTGGTTGTGCTTGCCCGCACGGCGGTGTGTCGGTCATGGCAATGTCTTCTTGCTGTTGTGGTTGGGGATTGCTTGCAGGCTTTGGGTCGCCGGTGCGAGTTCGCTTCTGGCCTGCCATGGTGGGCGAATTTAAATTGTGTGGGCGAAGAGTGGTTGAAGAGTGGTTGAAGATGAAGTCTAAAGCGCGTCTTTGGTGGGCGCGTCCTGGACTTTTTGTCTTATCGATAAAAGCTACTTGCAGCTGCATCACTCCACGATACTTGTTCTCAAAGACAGTGGCTTGCTTCTTCTCGATCTCGAGATCTTGTTACATAGTGACTTGCACTGCACATATTCCCACAGCTTCCTGGGGAAGACACGACTGCAGCTCGCCATGACGCTTCCATAAGACCATCAAGGCTGAGTACCGGATACAAACGGCGCTCAAGACTACATCTTCGAAGCGTCTTTCCCGTAGACACCATCACACCACCACGACATGGCACAAGCCCTCCGGCACATCCATCTTCCAGGCATCGTCTCCTATTCAGCAGCCGCGCGCTTACAAGAATCCCTCGTCTCGCGCTTCCTCGCCTCCAAACCGCCCACAAACGCACCCGCGCTGCCTCCACACATCATAACCGCCCAGTTCGCCCCCGTCTACACCTGTGGCCGCCGAGAAATCGGCACCGTCTCGCCAGACCAACAATCCTACCTCCGCGCAAATGGCCGTGCCGAGTTCGTCGAGGCCATGCGCGGCGGCCAGACGACCTTCCACGGCCCGGGCCAGCTAGTCGCATATCCCATCATCGATCTGCGCACGCACAAGCTCACGCCGCGCGACTATGTCTGTCTGCTTGAGAAGTCGCTCATCGCGACGTGTGCCAAGTACGGTATCAAGGCCATGACTACCGAGCACACGGGCGTCTGGACGAGTCCTGATGACAAGATAGCGGCAGTGGGGGTGCATATGAGGCGGAATATAACAAGTCATGGGATTGGGCTGAATGTTGGGACGGATCTGTGGTGGTTTGATCGGATTGTGGCGTGTGGTTTGGAGGGGAAGAGGACGACTAATTTTGAAAGGCAGGGTGTGGCAGGGAAGAGCGTGGAGGAAGTGGGGAGCGAGTATGTGAAGGAGATTGCAGGGCGGCTGCAGGGCGTTGAGGGTGTGGACAGGGCTGGGGAGGAGGGGGTTGCAGAGTATCTGAAGGTGTGAGCGAGATTTGGACGATGCATCGCACCGGCAAGAGTCAAACAAGGACAGCAACATGTCCTATTCCAAGATCTAGCTTGTCGAATCGGCGAAAAGGCACCGGCTCACACGCAGCGTACCTGCCTGCTGTGTGTCGATCTAACTCCATCTCTTCAGTCTGAATTGGAATCGCAACCCCAGTCTTCCACCCCAACTGGCGTTCTGATCTGAACTCGGCTAAGATGACCACGATTAAGGAGCGGCTACTATAGTCTCACAGTACTGTTATCAGGAGCGCGCTGATCTAGGCGCCAGACTTGTAATGCCCCAACCAATCAGAAGCCAGAACGCCGCATTTCCGCAAAATGCAGAGGTGACTGTCAAAGCCGCATAAGGAGTTATCATCCAATGGGCCCTTTCAAACGTGCTGTAATCGACATTTGTGCGGGAGGAGCGGGGCGTCGCGTGGCTTTAGATTCAATACACTTGTCTATACGGGTTAGTTGTTTGATTCTTGCCCTGCGACTTCCCCGGGGAACATCTGATGCAAGAACAATTAATCGAGGGCAAAGGGATGAAAAGGCCCAAGGCTGGGTACTCTCTCTTCGTTCTGTCCTTTTGAGTTGGCTTTCAGAGGCTCACATTCGTTCTATCAAAATCCCAGAATGGCTCACTTCTTGTCACTCCTTTTCATTTCTTTGCTCAACATTCTATTCAGCAATGCCGCTCCTTTCGTTGCGAAGAAGAGAGGTAGACATCTGAACTCAGATCCGACCGTTCTACACGCTGATAAGATACAGCAATCGACAACACCCTCCTTCAAAGATTCAAATTGATGTCTCAATACGCCTCCGCAGCATACTGCTCCAACAACTCCAACTCTCCCGGCGACAAGATTCGCTGCGGTTCAGGAAACTGCCCAGCGGTCGAACAAGCAAACTCCACAACCGTGCTCGAGTACAGCAAGTACGTGAATCCCCTCCACCACTGTCCAGCGATCCACTCACAATCCAAGAACCGAAACTCTCACCGATGTGACCGGCTTCGTAGCGCTCGACCACACCAACAGAGCCATAGTCGTCTCCTTCCGCGGTTCCCAATCCATCGACAACTGGCTTACAAACCTCGACTTGGGACTCATTCCCACAGATCTCTGCGCGCGCTGCAACGCCCACGCAGGGTTCTGGCGGTCCTGGACAGACGCGCGGGACGCCGTTATCCCTGCCGTGAGAACGACAGCGGCGGCATATCCCAGCTACCAGATTGCGGTCACGGGGCATTCGCTGGGTGGCGCGGTTGCAGCATTTGCTGCGGCACAGCTGCGAAATCAGGGCACGAGCGTCGCGCTGTATACGTTTGGCAGTCCGCGGGTTGGGGGCACGGTGTTGAGTTCGTACATCAGTGCGCAGAAGGGTGGGAACTATCGCGTTACGCATTGGAATGATCCGGTGCCCAGGCTGCTGCTGTTGACGCTGGGGTATGTGCATACTAGCCCGGAGTATTACATTGGGGTGAAGAATGGGGTGGATGTGAGGGCTGAGGATTTCAAGGTTTATGAGGGGGCGGTGAATTTGTTCAAGGGGAACGCGGCGTGGCTGATTACAGATGTTGAGGCTCATCGGTTTTACTTCGCACGGATGTACTCTTGTGCGGATGCCAAACAGAAGAGAGGGTTGGAGAGTTTGAAGGGACTGGATGTAGTTGCGAGATTCTAGATTGAAACTCATTCAAAGATCCGACGGTGGCTATTGTCTCCAAATACACATTCGCAGCATTCTGGGGTGTATCGTTGGAAGAAGTGAATTCGTATTCTCATCTATCATCGTCTATAGGGGATATCAAATCGTCAAACCATTGCTAAACAACAACATGAAGGCACCGAAGGATATAAAGATCCTAGACCTTCTCTACCCGGCCAACGCCTCCACTCTTCTCCTCGAACAGCTCAGCCTCAATAGCCTTGTCGGTAGGACCATCCTCAACACCAACCTTGGAGCCATTGAACGCATCAAGCTCCTTCGCCTTGAACAGATTCAGGTAGATAGGGAACGAGTAAGCGATCAAGAAACCACCCAGGGGCACTGCCATAGCAATACGGGTGTTGCGGGCATCGACCACCGCGCCGAGCATGGGCGGGAAGACAGCACCACCAGAGACCGAGGCAACAAGGAAGGACGCACCACGCTTGGTGTGGCGACCAAGACCGCGCAGACTGAGCGTGAAGATGGTGGGGAAGACGCACGACTCGAAGAAGAGCACCATGCACAGCATTGCGATGGCAGCATCCCCAGTAGTGGGAATCGCGGCGGCGATGAAGACCAAGCAGCCTGTGAGGAACCCCAGCAGGATGTAGCGCGGCTTGACCCACTTCATCATCAGACTGGCGACGAATCGACCGACGGCGAACAGCGCCTGCGCGACAGCGAGCAGGTTCGAGCCATCGGCGGTGGTGAGAGTCGGCTTGACCTCGGTCACGTAGTGGATGAAGAAACCGGCCACTGCGACCTGAGCACCGACGTAGCAGAACTGCGCGGCGACGCCCCAGAAGAGTGTGTACTGGTGGCGGAACGGCTTGTCGACGTAACCGGTAGTGGCCTCTGTCTTCTCAGACTGTGCGGCGACGTCGGCATCTGTGATCTCCGGGATACTGGGATGGGGTTAGTCAAAGTGGTGCAAGGTTGGATACATAATGGAGCTTACGGAGCAAAGAAGAAGACAACGGCCAGCGCAAAGACGAAGCATGCAATGCCCAAGTAGACCCATTGTACACTCTGCAGGCTGTTGTTGTCCACGTTCTTGAAAAGAACGAAAGACGCGAGGACAGGTGCAACGACACTGCCGATGGCCTGGAAGGCCTGGGCGAGGTTAAGACGGAGTTCCATCCATCTGGGAGGACCGCAAGTAGCCTGGCACTGTCAGTACATATGCAGCCAACTTCTTTTCATAGACTTACGATGAAAGGGTTGGCAGATGTCTCAAGGGTGCTGAGACCCGAACCAACAACGAACATGGCACCGCAGAAGCCTCCGAACGATCTCTTGACACCGCTGGGCCAGAAGAGCAGAGCTCCAACGCCGTAGATGCAAAGACCGGTGATGAATGTCCAGCGGTAGCCGAATTTCCGCACGATCCATCCACTGTATGTGAGAGGGCCGATGAAGTAGGCACCGAAGTAGGCGCTGTCTTGGTCAGCACTTGAGCTCAGCACGAGTTGCATAGACTTACGCTTGAAGACCGGAAGATTGAGCAGCAGTCACATTAAGGGTCTCCTGGAAATGCTTGTTCAAGACATCAAGGAGGCCGTACGCGAAGCCCCACATGAAGAAGAGGATGGTGACAAGGGATACCTAACGATGTTAGAAACACAAAGGTCGACTCAAGAGGCTAACGTACGGGAATGATGGACTGGCGGGTGGTGATCTCGCCAGCGCCGGTGACTGCATGGTCGTCGACGCTCTGCCTCCGTGTAGCGTTGTCAAGGGCCTCAACTGCTGACGGACGACGCTCAGTGTTGCTGTCCATCGACGCAGAATCGCTCTTGCCGAAGTTGAACCTGCCCATTTTTTATCGACGGCGGATATTAGAAGAAGAAGTTATAAAGGTACTGAACAAGGCACCGAGCTCGAGCTGCTGCTCGAAACCATCCGGGTACCATGGCGGTTATATACACAACAAGTGCTGAGCATTCCCTGTTGTTGATAGCCCTAGCAGCCCCGCGGTGCTCCCAAGCTGCCAACAATACGTCCCCTTGTACTTCCTCCTTGGCTTTCGAGCCGCTTCTCTGGGGAGGTAATGGGGCCGACATACCATCAGCACCGTAGACCAACCCAGCGCCACTAATCAGGCAAGGCTTCCTTGTTTGCTGTAGACTAAATATGAGCTCGGACCAATGGTAACATACTAGTGTGTTGAGGGGCGCTATCGCAACTACGGGGTTGAGAGACTTGGAGTGTGGTGTGACGGCGTGCCTTGGCCTTCAACCCCATGCCATCCCCACGGGAAAGCAATTCTCCACTCCATCCCCATAAAAGCTGTGTTCGGGATTGTTAACATCGTAGAGACGATAGTCGGCCATAGTCGGCCATAGTCGGCGGTAATTACAGATCTACGGGCATTAGTATTGTCCACGCGATCATTTTCGCCATAGGTACAGTAATACAGTCCTCACAACGTGCTCTCTACAGAGTGCTCATATCATTGTACATACTGTGACGCAGCTTCGATCGATCCGTGGTAAAGTGCCGCCGCGGGGCGCAGTGCATACCGTGAAGCTAGACGCGCAGCTCTTCGCCAACTACGTCCCGAAGTCGTATCACGCTAGAAGGTCAGATGGTATCCTTCTGCCAACTACTTGGCGAGGCCAGCAAGATATCACTCATTTACTTAGTCGATGATGTTCGGAAGCGCCTATTGCCGCAAGAGCCTCATGTTAGCGTTAAATGCCGAGTAGTCCGTGCGCAGGTATCGACATGTCAAGACCTTGGAGCTGGCTTGGCCATCCAATGAAGCCATTCCAGACCAGATCGATGTCGGCCTTGGTACTCATTTGGCCCTGACTCTAGGTGAGAATTTGTGCGGAAAGATTATCGGGCTACCAAGCATCGTCGTTTCAAGCTTGCTGTGCTACAAATCCACTTTCACGCAGACCTGAGGTCCTTGGCATCAGATCCACTGTCGAATGACGGTTCGTAGAACATCTTGACCATTCTGCTTCGGGCGACTATTCCAGTGCTCCACTCTGAGCCTCGCTGAGCCGCATCGATAGTATGGTCTCATGGATGCTGGCGATGCGCGCCCATGGGGAGAAACTCCAGCTGGGGTTACGACTCCACTTTCGGGCGCGCTGCGAGGATGTTGAGAAGCTGGGCATCGCGACCTCGCTTAGGGGAGGGCAGAAAAGGTGGGAGTATGTGTCAGACATGTGCTGTATGTCAACCTTTTATTTTTGACGTGGCATAGGACGAGTATCAGATAATGGCCGGCTGACGGTGACTTGTAGTCACTTCCCAGACTGGTCAGATATGTCTGCTCGCTCCATCAATCGATTGACTTAACTTTTGACCCCTCCAGCGCACAGAATTACAACATAGTCAACCCGACCCCACCCATGTGTTTTACGCTTGCTTGATTCCTGCCGTCAATGCCACCGGTGATATGTGCTGCGCGGTAGTTGTACAAGTAGTAGTGAAGAGAGCCGTCCCCTGCTCCAAAGCGCTGTTCCTCAAGGAAAAGCGGGTTGTCGAGAAGAGTGAGGGCGTTGAACACATCGAAGTCAGCCTGCCCCGATTAGCATCGTCTTAGCGTCACATGGAGAACAGTAGCTTACCTTCTTTGCAAGAATCAGAGCGTCCTTCATGAGCGAGTTGAGCTTTGTCTTGAGCTTATCATCGTCCTTCCCGAAAGCAACCTCAGAAGCATAGTAGAAAAGGTACGCAGCCTTGATAGTGTTGTGCTTCTTGTTTCCAATGACGGTGCTCTCCAAGTTGTAAAAGGAAAAGTAATCTGTGATCTTGTGAGTTGCGGGGTCCTCCACAACATAGCTCCACACGACCTGCTCCTTCGGCTCCTCGCTCGGGCAGATCCAATGTTCAAACTCAGTCTGGTCAAAGACCTGAGCCATGTCCATGCGCTCAAGATAGCGCTTTAGAAGATCGAGTGCGGCAGGTATGTCCTTAGGTTCCATTTTCCGTAATCCCGGCGTCGATGTGGTGTCTGGCAGCTTGTATCGGTTGATCTGTCGCAGCTTTGTGCTGCCGTGAGGCAAAGGCGAAAAGCCAACGTCATACAGCTTCTCCCAATCGAGAGCACGGTGAAAGTATCGGCATGTAGACACTGGTGTTGGCAGAAGCGAGCCAACTGTGTACACAGCCTGGAAAGTGCCCTCGACATAGCAACGGCGAGTGATCTCCTTGATCAAGACGGGAGCCAGTCGCTTCGAGCGGAGCTTCTTGTGAACACAGAGGAAGTTGACCTCCGAGCACTTCAGTACGTTGTCGCGTATCCGCAGCTGGATGGGAATGCCCGAGATGAAAGCAACAAGTTTGCCGGAGGCGGTTGCGCGGACACCAACGTGCCATTCCTTTTTCCAGCCGGGAGCCTTGAGAGCCCTGATGAGATCAGCGATCAGTCTCGTCACTACAAGCATATCAACCTACCAGTTCAGGAAAGACGGAGAATACTTGAAACGGAAAGTCGCGTCCTTGTCCTCGACATAGTGGTTGGTGAGCAGATCGTACACCTCGTCAAGCTGCTTCGTGTCCTCGAGATCCATAGTGACCCACTCGAAGCCGGGGTACATTGGGCTAGGGTTCTTGTCCACCTTCTCGATATCAATTTCCTTGATAGGGCCATCTGGCACGCGCTCCTGCGAGGCCATTTCATCGAAGCTGGGTACAGGCTGTGTCTTCCAGAAGGCGTGGTCAGCCATGTCTTTCGTAGCGCCCTGCGGTGCCAGACCAGTCAACATTTCGTTTATGTTGAGCTTCTTGATCATTTGCTCGAGCTCAGCCTTGTTATTTGCCTTGGACATGAGCTGGTTCTTAAGCGCAGGGTTGGCGTCCAGCAACATGCTCATTTGGTCCTTGCCCAGCTGTCCAGCGGCCGGCGCATTTAGGTCTGAGATTTCGGGCGTCTTTCCCTTGCCAGCGATTGCGTCCTTGATCTTGCGCTTCCTGCTCTTCTTTTTCTTCTCTGTAGCTCCTTCCCCTCCTCCTACCGTCTCGGTAGCTTCGTCGCCGCTCTCATCTTCGGATTCGTGAGCCTCGTTCTGTTGGCTAGCTTCGGCGATGGCCTCTCCAGCTGCAGCGGCGGTCGCTTCGGGGTCGGATATCTTGGACGCTTCCTGAGGCATGGTGATGGTGTTGTTGTTGTGTTGTCTTCGGAGCCAAACAGGTAATTGTGGCAGGTGGGGCTTGGAGGGGTCTCTCGACGCGTGCCTCGCTTCCGCCTACTAGAGTACAACTTCATCTCACCCGGGCTCGACCAACAGGGTGCAGCAGGCAAATATTTGGCTCGCAACTTTGTAAGCTATGATTTAACAAACTCGATTTACCATCTCCATCACCCTCCTTTTCAAATCAACAATTCACACGCTTTTTACTTGGAGATCGAAAAATTGTTTTAGGTTAACACTCAAAATTGAACTGCAAATTGTGGCCAGCGTAGCAAGTCCTGATCGCAGTGTCTCGGAATGTTAATCTTTTTGTGGTGATGCAATTTGTGGCTGCCATGACATTTAACTGCTATTTACTTTACACAGTGTGTTAGTCATCTCGGCGCCTTCCGATTCGAGCTAGACCCAACTGGAGTTATCTCAAGCCATCTCCAACTTCGCCGTCCTAACTCCTGTTCATCTTCACAAGCATTGCACCCATGTTGATTGAAACTTCTGCGAGACTCTCACCTTTAAGCTCATCGTAAATATTGCTTCGGAGTGCGCAAGGATGCCTGACCTCAAGCCAATCTTCGTCAAGGCGTATTGGACGCTGGCGGGCCTCGGTGTCATATGGGCTACGTTTCTGGCAGCGTTGATCAGTCCCAGGATGCAGCGACAGTAAATCAAAGAGTCTCGCCGAAATTTGAGTTGACCTGACCATCATTTACAGCGCTCTCTACGCACACAAGCTGAACACGAACTTCTGGCACAATGTCTCCAACCCAGAGGAATTTGGATTCGCCAGTCAGTCTTCCTACACTCAATCTCACATCAGACTGCATACCTTTTTTTTTTTTTGAAGTTTCGTTGCTGACTGATTATTAAAGAGGGACAAGCTCAGCCTTTCTGGCTAGATACAACGGACAACGAGCGTCTGTTCTGCTGGCACGTGCTTCCGCTAGACCTCTATTTACAAAACGAGGATCACTTGGCCATGGGATCAATTGCTGGGGAGGTTGCCGATCAACTTAAAGGAACAGCTAGTGAGAAACTGTTGAGATCGGATCCCGAGGCGAGAGTAGTTGTCAACTTCCATGGCGTAAGTAATCACTTCTCTATGATCTCTTTGACCATCATGCCTTGTCAGTGCAAGCCACCCCGAACCTTCGCCTCTTGATTAGCAGGCCGAGTCATTCGATACTTCTCACATTTATATTCCTTCGCATTCGCACGCTCTGACACCCCAACAGAACGCAGGCCATTTGGCACAAGGCTGGCGTCCTTCAACTTATCGCTCAATCTCTGGTATCCCGCATACCCATCTTCTCACATGCGACTACCGAGGCTTTGGACTCTCTACGCTCAACAACGCTCCTCATATCCCCACAGAGCAGGGTCTCATCACAGACGCCGTATCGATCCTTTCTTATATCGAAAACGACCTCAACCACCCGACCACTCGCACCGTACTGCTCGGCCAAAGCCTAGGCACGGCCGTGACTGCTGCATCAGCGCTCTACTTCGCAGACCCATCATCAGCAGATCTTCCTTCGGACATGAAGCATGTCTCGCCCCTTCCAAAATCGCATGCCGGCTTCGCAGGCATCGTTCTCGTCGCTCCCTTCCGGGATCTCGCTACCCTCCTCGAGACCTATAAGATCGGGGGTATCATCCCCATACTCCGCCCCCTCCGCGGCTACGAACGTATTGCCAGGTTTCTGCTGTCTCGCATTGTGGACCACTGGCCGACACTTCCTCGCCTCCGCTCTCTCTTGACTCTCACCGCGGCCTCAAAGACGCCGATCAGACTTACGCTTCTGCATGCGCGCAACGATCAGGATATTGATTTCCGTCAGTCTGAAGCGCTGTTCCAGCCGCTTCAATCTACTATGCTTGCGGAGGAGGGCGTGAGCGCCAGGGAGGAACGGAGGAGTATCCATGGTGCGGAGAGGGTTAAGAGGGGCGCCTTCGCGTACAAGAAAGTTGAGGATTCACGAGGCGAGAGGGTATGCGAACTCGAGGTTGTGAGATATGGAGGGCATAATGAGATTGTTGGCTGGACACAGGTTAGTCTTGCAATCAGGAGAGCGTTCGAGGCTGCAGAGGCGCGGGCGGAAAGAGGCGTAGGACTAGACGTTGAGTAGCAAGGCGGGAACAGTATTGTTTGGAAAGCTCAAACTCTTGTCTACGGGACGGTCCGTCCTATTACCATTCGAAATCGGGAGACTGTAAACAGTAGCTGCATCTAAGAAGACTTTGCTGCTCTTTCATTTGACCCCATCGGAGAAACTGCAGATTATAGGAGTTTTCGATGCCAGTTGGGCACTCCACGCGCGGCCAGAACGCGCACGCTAGGAGACGCAAATGCGTGGTCGCGCCATCACCTGGCTTGGCATCTGGGCTAGCACCTGACTGGCTTCAGAACGCAGCGTCTCATCGAAGGAGAAGGCCAAGAAATAGCGCAGTCAAGTCAGTATAGGATGGGTACGATGTGAGTGGATGGGCGCATGATTAGCTAGTTGTCTTGGCTTAGGTTTAATCAATAAATTCAGAACACAACGATAAAGCAGACTGATTTTGGCAACTAATGAGACAAGCGCTGTCGCGTGCGCCATTATGTGCGCAATTCGGACTGCGCATTGCTGTTGGTCGCAGTTTTTGAGCTTGTTCTGAGCCTCTGGGCAACGCGATTGAAGTCCTGCTTTGCACGCCTGGCGCTGGCTTTTACTTCGAGGAGCTCGTAGTTCTAGTAGTGATTAGTGCTCGTACTTGTCTGAAGGGCCGGCCAGATAGAACACTAGTTGCCTCCCTCAACCCTTATTCGGATTCAGTACAACGATGTATTGAGGTTTGTCAAGCGTGATATGAAGCTTAGCCCGCAAGAGCATGACATTTGCCATGTCGTCCAACAAGTATCACAGAATGTTGTTGTAGCGAGCCATGTTGTTTGCCTGCCATTGTTCCAGCTGTGGAGCACAGCTGAGCCTCAAGAAGCGTTGCGCAACGGTAATTAGCATGAGGCTCTCATGTAGGTAAGACACAGTCAAGACAGCAGCTACAGCGAAGTTGTTACACAGAAGCCCTGCGCAAAGACATATGCCTTCGAAAATTAGGCAAAGCAGGATGGAATCATGTGAGGCGAGTTGGGTGTGATGGCTGTGGAGAAAACCCCAACGACGCTTTGACGCCTTCGACGCTTCGACGCTTGCAAGCCCGACGCCCACGAAACACGAGGCCGCGCAGATAGCAACGATTTGCTTCTAGCCACAACACATCGAGACTCGCCAAAGACACGGGGAAGCAGAAAGCGAGCAATAAGTATAGTTCTTAGCGAGTGTACAAGCAATGATCATTAACAGCACCTCAAGTGACCGTCTCTATATGAAACGGTTATAGTGAACAGGCAACATTCACCATTTCATGGCAGCACGCAACACTCTGGCAGCTCTGGAAGCGGCATATCCCTCTCCTTGTCTAACAATCCCTTAGCAGTTTGCGCATGTAACTGCTTCTCCTTTTGTAGGGCTCTCTGTTCCCGCCTCAGCCGCTCCTCTCTTCTCCACAGATCCTCTTTATCCATGCGCAAGAGGTCCCTCTCTCTGCGCAGGTCCTCCACATCCATCCTCACCCTCGCCCTCTTCCGCCTCAACTTCGCCCTCTCCTTGTTCAGCTTCGCACGTTCGCCCTCAACGTCAGCCGTCCCTTCAGACTCCGAATTGTCCGCGTGCTCATACTCCTCAAGATGCTCGGAAATCTCATTCACCCTCCATTCCACGCGCTCCACCGTCTGCTCTTCCAGTTCCTCGCATTTCTGCTTGAATTCTTCGAACTTTGCATCCGCCTCGCGGGCAAGCGCCAGCCGCTCTTCCTCCAGCCTCTCGTAGAGCTCGTCATCTGCTACGCCTCGCAGGAACTGTGCATGGCTTTGTGTGTGCTTATAAATGTTCTCAAATTCTCCTCTGATCTGCCGCGAGACGTAGTCGCCAAGCATTTCGCCGAAAGGGGTCAACCTTGGAGGCGGCGGTGGCGTCGATCGATAGCTGTCCATCGATTGCTCGGATGACGTGGGCGATGGGGCTGCGACGAGTTGGGCAAGAAGTGAAGGGATAAGGTTGCCTATTCGGCCTGCGAGCGATTGCTCCAATGCGTTTTCAACGGCGAGGCGCAGTTCCCGGCGAGGTGTGCCGGGGCATGGGCTGGAACTCAGCGCTCTTGTGCTGGCTCTTGTAATGGCACTTGTAGAGTGCTCGGACGTGACTCGCGGCGTTGTTGTGCCATGCTCCTCGATTGTGCTTGTCTCTATGGCTTCTGGGTCTGGAGAGATAAGGCGTCGCTTCGGAAACGGGGGTGATGGAGGCGGGTTTGAGCCTGGAAGTAATTAGTTTATGTCAAACACCTTTGCGTGTAAAAACTTACTCTGTTTTGTGCGTTTCACAGTTGCACCAGAATAAGGCGGGGTTGGGTCCACTTCAGCTGTCGTAAGATCACAATATGTAGGAGCAACAAACAAACTCCAGTTTAGAGGTACATAGTTGTTCTTGTAGTATTCCTCAACTGGAAATGGCGAAAGCCTCTCTGGATGGAATACGAATTCTTGGAGGGCTCCTTCTGGCTGAACACCTAGCCAGTTTAAGTCAAACAAAAGGTAGAGCTTCCGAGTAGTCACAAGGCTAACCAATGTGTCTAAGGTAGGGTATACGCCAGATGCAGGTGCGGTGGTTATACACTTTGGATACCATATAAGGCACCGTTGTACAAGGTTCAGACAAAGTGTGCGAATTTGAGGGTTGCCTGGGCGCTGTATATTACACAGCAGGTCTGGAGGAAGGGATATATTTGCAGGTTCCAGGAAGATCTTGTTAGGTACAAGGTCACAAGGGTTGATTTGCAGAAAAAATGTCAGCCCATTGCTGTGTCCAGGATGAGGGGACGAAAACTTTAGGCTCAGCGTTGCGTGATTCGGTTTCGTCTTAAAAAGAAATGATGATGGCAACGGCGCCGGATTTGTCAAGTTGGAATAGGACAAAACGGGGAAACCGTCTCTTCTGGCCTTTTGGGTCATATTTCCTCTCAACAGCTGCTTTACTCACGAGAAAAGACCCCTTACAACAACTTGACAAGATGTTGCAAGGATGACCCACCCACCCAGGCTTTGTTCGCGTCGCGCAAAGAGCAGCCCTGACTCTACAGCAACCTGCCAGTACATACGCCACACTCTCTTCTCCACGCCGACCGTGTCTGCCGGAGTGTCACCCCACTGACAAGCAACCACCAGAGCGAGAGCCGGAGGCCGACGCTACTGTGCAGCTACCTGACGAGAGGCCTTGTGAAGTTCGCAAGGATGGTGGACCGAGACAGGCGACAGACAGGCGAAGAAGATCGGATGAACCGTATTGACAGATGCTAGGATAAAAAGGGATTGATAAAGACAGCTGTTATAAACTGTAGAACAAAAGTATAGGCGCAGCGGAGGCAGTGAGTTGTGGAATACACATGGCGAGATGTGAGGTGGTTGCGGTGGATATTTGAGAAGGTTGGGGAACTCCAGAGTAAATTGCGACGCGACGTCACGTGGGCGCGTGAATCAGCTGGTCCGTGGCAGGCGCTAATCCATCACGATCGAGTTGTCGCCATTCTCAAATAGAACAAAGTGAACAAGCCTACTAGAGCTCTATATACTCTAGATATAAAAGGGCGTACTGAAATTCTCATAGCCGAAGAAAGCGACATTGATGCATGAGGCCGTGATATTATAGCGCGCGGCTGCTTTAGCAATGTCATGTGCATACCGTGTCTGTGCGCGTGACGCCCGGATTCGCGTGACGCCCGATCACCAAAACAAGCATCTATCTTCAACGCGTCATAACTCAACAACCATGGCACC
>JAFISE010000361.1:0-14758 GCA_022560025.1 Stagonosporopsis chrysanthemi | reverse complement strand
TCGGAGGTGAGATGGTTCCGTAGCGGAGCCCTGGTGAGTCCGATCCTGAGGCACGTAAGTGCCGAGGCGCTAGTCGCGGGCCTAGCCCGTCACACTTATATCTCTAGATTCTTTATAAGTATTATTAGACTGTTATATAGCAAGCTTCTAGAAATTTACTTTAATTCTAGCTGTAACTGCTTATATTAATACAGATTATTAAATATAATATACTTACTACAGTATAAAGATAGGTACTAGCTTATTAATAATAAAAAAAAGTAGGTACTGCTACTAGCTTTGCTGTTAGTATATATAATATATTATACTACTTTTAAGCTGTTATATAAAGATAAAAAGCTACTAGTAGTTATAACAACAAAGAATACTAAAAGAGTTTAAATTATATAGGTATCTACTATAAAGTGTATAAAAGTACTAAGATAAACTATAAGACTAGATCTTTATTTCTATAAGTCTTGTATAAAAAGATACTTTAAAACTATCTATCTAAACTCTATAAAAGCTTTTCTTCTTATAGTTAGAAGCTTAGAAAAGACTGTACTAAAGAGTAGTTAGAAGACAGATATAAGTTAGGTAGTTGTTAGGTAATATAAAGTAAGCTTAAAGAACTAGGCTTGTTTTTATAGTAGTTAGTCTAGTAAAAGCTTATAGTCTGTTTAGCTATATTAGCTAAAGAGTAGTTACTTAGCTTAATAGCTAGGTAGATAGTATTAAGGTTAGTAAATAGCTAAAGGCATCTTAGTAGATAGAGTATAAGATATATATATAGTTAAAACTATATAAGCTTATTAGTAGACAGCTATTCTAAGAGCTAGCTTAGCGTCTATTTTACAGACTAGGTATTAACCTTATATAGCTGTATAAGTACTTAAAGTGCTGCTATATTAGAGACTTGTAGATATTCTACGCTGTTAATTAGTATAGTTGCTAGTATAAAACCTACTACTTATTAGATAAAAGCTTAGTAATACTTAAATATAAAGCTTATTAAATACTAGCAAAGATTAAGTGTTAGTACTATACTAATATATTAGTTATAAGGCTAGATAGTAATTATAAGTATAGTAAGATGCTATAGATATTTAAAGAGCTTAGTATTGTAGTAGAGCTATAAGCTAAGTATACTAAGAAGTAGAATAGGTTATTAGAGCAAGCTAGCAGTACTATAGTTATAAGAAGACGAGCTATTAGAATAGGCAGAGACCTACCTATAGAGCTATCTAACAAGTGCTGTATAACAGCTATCTACCTACTTAATTAAATACCTATAAAAGCACTAGCTTAGAAGACACCTTATAAGGTTGTATATAGATATAAGCTAATAGTAGCTTATTTAGTAGCTATTAGAGTAAGAGTATATATATTAAATACAAAGCTTATATATAGAAAGAAGCTAGTATTATAAGTACTTATAGGTTAGCTAGTAGGCTATAACTTAATAAATATTTATTAAGTATAAATACTTATAACGTACCTTACAGGCAAGTAGCTTACCTAAGCAAGTAGCTTACTTTTGCTAAGACTACACTAACACTGCAACTACTTTGCAATATTATAGTATACAACAGCAGTATACTGTACTACACAGTATATTATACTAATCTTTAGTACTCTGTATATCTTTCTTACATGTTTGTATATTATGCCCTACTTTGCTATATGTGCTACAGCGTCTTAAAGACTAAGTGCTTCTATTAACGTACAACCTCTTCTTTACCTTCTTCCTATTACTACAGGCTTTAAACTCCTTTAGAGTAGTTAGCTGCACTCTCTTAGCAAAGGTTAGAGTCTCTTCTTGCTGTACCTACTTCCTTTTGTGTAATTTACAACGTGTAGCAGCCTTGTTAGCTGCCTGTAGGTTAGTAACCTAGTTGCGCACTAAAACTAGTAAATGCGCTATTAGCTCTGCGCCTTTAGTAAGCTAATTAAGAGCGTTAACTATAGACGTTAGCAAGCTATCAGTATGTCTCTAAATCCTCTCTTAAATCAGCTTTAATTAAAACCTAAACTCTAGAGTATTGCTTAGTGTTTTAGACTCCTACGTACTGTTGTCTACAGTAGGTAGTAGTAGAGTATACAGTTGCACTTTAAGCTTTAATATTACAGCCTCTAGGTTATGTAAGACTAGGCTAGCACTTCTAAACTCTCCTTAAATATTGCTTACTGTAATTAAAGCGTTAAAAGCTGCTTTAAAGCACAGCAAGAACTTAAGTTTAGTAATGTAAGTAATCTTGCACTATATTAGCTGCTTAGCTTAGCAGCTATAGGCCTTCTTTATTAGGGCAAAACACTCTACGTTAAGCAGCTGCAGCAGGTACAACAAGTGTAGAAGTATACATAGAGTAATAATCTTGTGCTCCTTACAGTACTAGTAGAAATCAACTAAGTTATAGCTCTTGTAGCTGTCTAGAACAAGCAGCTAGTAGCTGCTAACAGTACGCGTCTTAATATGCTTATTAAAGTGCTTTAACTACTTAACTCTAAGCTTATTATTAGTCTAGCTGTTGTTAGAGACACTTATAACCTAGTTGTTAGGTATACTAGGCTCTTTATACTAGGCAGAGAGGTAGTGCTTGCTAGAGAAGATAACAAAGAGTAAGATAGACTAGCCCTTTGCATTAATACTCTAGATAATACTAGTCTACTTTCTGTTGCCCTGCTGCACTGTCTTTAGCCTTCTTCAACGCTTAGAGCCTATAACAATAGCTCCTGTAGATATAACGCCTATTATAAAGCTAGATTTATTAAAGTTGTAAGTATCTTTATCTAGGATACTATACTTAGCTTTAGTATTCTCTACTAGGCAGAACTAGTCTTCTATTACCTTAGGATCCTTACACAGGGCTCTCTTGTAGTCGTACTTTTAATTAAACTTAACTTTAAGCTCTAGCTAGCGCTTAACAAAGGTGCTAGCCTAGTTCTTGCTAACAGGTAGGTAGTAGCGCTCAGCAAGCAGAGAATTAGCTATATCCTCTACATCAGCAAGCTAGGGCGAGTATCCTTGCTCGTCTAGCCTTAATACATGCTAGACGATTACCTCCTCTTTAGTGCTTGTTAACTTTATTAAGTTAAGCTTGCAATCGCGTCGTAGAGGGGTTCTAGCAAGTTAGTTGCTAAGTGTCTTTTAAGGCACGTTGTAGATAGCTGCAGCACGTTGCTAAGAGAGTGTCGCGTCTTAATAGATAGCCTAGAGAGCAAGCTGTATATCTGCTTTATTTAAGAGCTTTATTGCGTTGTTGCGTAGAAGTATTATAGGTAGAGTAAAGTTTAGTGTAGTCTTAGCAAAAGTAAGCTACTTGCTTAGGTAAGCTACTTGCCTATAAAGTACGTTACTGTAACAAGTTATATAAATATAAGATATAGTCTTTATACTATTAGAAAAGAGAGCTAAAGAAGCTTACTCTTGCTATTAGAAGCTATAAGACATAGTAGCTACTATTAATATTCTAGAGACTTTAAACAATAAGCAAGAAATAGAATAAGCTCTATATAATGCTAATAATATATATATAAGACAATTAAGTACAAAACAAGCTAAGTAGCAGCTTCTTAGTAAGACTATAAAAGAGTAGTAGTTAGACAAGAAGACTATAGCAAGGTAGCTACTAACACTAGAAAGTATACCTAAGCTAAATAAGTAATTAGTAAGTAGTTAAAAGACTATTAAGTTGCTATAAGGCTAGTAGGCTATAGCTCCTAATAATAAGGCTCTTAATTAATAAATAAACAACACACTAAGGCAAAAAGAGATTAGTAGTTATATTAATATATTAAACGTCTTAATATTGCAAATATAGCAAAGTATACTTAGAATATACTTTATAGTATTTATATTAGCTGTTAAAGCAATTAAGCCTTAGAAGCTGCTTAGAAAAGAGCTAGCTACAAGACTATATAGAAATAAGCTTCTACTACTTTTATAATATTAAAAAGACCTAGATAAGTATTTATTTAGATATAAATTTAAAAATATAGTATATATAGAATTTACTAGCTATAAAGATAAAGCCTGCTTTGCAGCTATATTAGTTATAGCAGCTATAGCAGCTAAAGTATAGATACTTTTTTTAAAGTAAGTATTTATATACAAATTTAATAAAGACAGCTACCTATATAAGTATAAGGCAAAGCTAGTTATTGGAAGAAACTTCTTAGATAACTAAAGAGATATATATACTATAATACTAGTAGCAAGAGTATTCTACTTACTTATAGTATTAGCTATAGCTTTTAGCCTATAAGCATATTAGTATAATATACTAAATACTTTTCTAAATACACTACTTAAATAGCTAGTCTATATATATATACTAGAGCTATTTATTATATAGATAGAAAAGCTACTTAAGCTTAAGCAAGCTTTGTATAGCCTAAAGAATATACTACTGCTCTAGTATAGGCATCTTAAGCAGACACTAATAAGGCTAGGCCTAAGACAAGTTTAAGATATACTTTATTTATTTACTAGTAATTAGCTTATTATATTCTTTTACGTAGACAATATTATTATCTTTGTATACTTACAATACCTAAGCTATTATAGCTAGATTAAGAGACAGCTTTAAGAAGCCTATAGTATAAAATGTCTTAAAAAGCTAAAGTAGTTCCTTAGCATATATATAGTAAGAGACTAGACAGTAAGAGTAATATAGCTAGTCTAAGACTTGTTTATTAACAAGGTATTAGCTAAATTTAACTTAGCTTAGATATTAGAAAGGTACCTAGCAGTACTGTTAACTAACAGCTATTTACTACTAAGTATTAAAGAATTAAGCTTTAAACGTACATAGATATACTAGTAGCTAGTAGGTTTACTAGCTTATATCTTAATCTTTACAAGGCCTAATATATTATAAGTATACTTTGTTCTAGCAAGGCACTTACAGAATCCTAGATAGAAGTATATAGTAGCAGCTAAGTATATCTAAAGATACTTAATTAGTACTAAGTACCTTGCTATTAGAGCATATAATAAAGCAAAGAACAATACTATATATATTAGTTAAACTAATAATCTACTACTATTTTATAAAGTATCTAGTACTATATTTATAGATAATAAAGAGTTAAGGCAGAGCTTATATAGATATCTATTTAAGATATATAGAAGATATATTAATTAAAAGGCTACATATTAATACTTAGTTATAAAGTTAACTATAAAAGTAGAGCTTATAGCTCTATCTATAGCTAGAAGAGAAATAGAGTAGTAGAATTGTATATCTAGATATATTAAGCTTAACCTAGACGCAAAGCCTATTATCTACTATAATAATAAGCAGATACTAAGTATAGTTATTAAGTAAGATAATAAGCTATATATAAAGCTATGCTATATTAATATATATTAGATATAGCTAAGTATTAAGGTTATACTTTAAGTAAAGCTTATAAGCACTTATTAAT
This sequence comes from Stagonosporopsis chrysanthemi, assembly GCA_022560025.1. Lineage (NCBI taxonomy): Eukaryota > Fungi > Ascomycota > Dothideomycetes > Pleosporales > Didymellaceae > Stagonosporopsis > Stagonosporopsis chrysanthemi. The sequence goes on along the minus strand of JAFISE010000361.1, from coordinate 9,349 downwards.
TAGTTCTTAAGAATAAATATAGTAATAAGAAGTTTATAGAGCTAGTAGTAAAGAGTATAGATATAATCTGTTTGTCTTAAAAGCTAAGAGTAATAATAAGTAGTATAAAGTAGACTATCTAGCTTAAAAGTTAGTTAAGATCTAACAACAAAGATTATTACTTAGGTTAAATATAAACTATAAGAGTTTGTATTTCTACTATATTATATACTATAACTATAAAATACTTATTAATAAGTAACTAGAGTTAGTCTAATAAGAAATAGCTTTAAGTGCTTATTAATAAGCAGAATTATACTATGCTTATTAATAAGTATTAGTCTATATATACTTGTTAATAAGAACTAGTCTATATATACTTGTTAACAAGTACTAGTCTATATAAAATTGTTAATAAGCAAGTTATATAACTTGTAATTACTTATAATTTCTTTGTTTTGTGCTTTAATTTCTAGTTCTTGTTAAAGTTCTAGTTAGTTACTTATTACACTATACTGTATTCTTTACAAGATTATAACACTACTTTTTTTTTTTATCTAGTTTAACCTTAAACTATATAACAAGTAACTAGGTTTATATAAAGCTAAAGCTGTTCTTTATCTAGTAACTAGGTAAGTTAAGATATCTTCTTATATCTGCAACCTTTAACTTAGCTTAGAAATTTAATAAGCTAATATACTATCTAAAGTTCTTTATAACTGTTATTTCTTTAAAGGCTATAAGTACTATATTATACTAAATACTCTAAACTAAATAAAGTATACTAAGTATACTAAGGTAAGCAAGCTATATATAAACATATCTTAAGAATTATTAGATTATACTTGCAAGGAGTATAAAAAGAAGGTTAAAAATACTAAGATATTATTAGCAACTATAATTATACAGCTATTATAAAATAAAAAGATTCTAAAACAGGCTAAAGATTATATATAGTATAAAGCACTAGGCTTAGTAAATAAAATAATTAAGTTAAGTAAGTTAGACTTAGCTAAAGAAGTTAACTATCTAGCTATGTCTATTAGAATATATACTTCTTTAGTAACCTAAGGTACTATAGGTTTTATTAAAGAGTCTATAGCAAACTATAGTACTTTTATACTAGCTAGCAGTAGTTTATAAGGTTTATACTTAGCTTTTATATATTCTCTAACTTTAGGTATTCTAACTACTTAACTAAGTACTTGTTATTTTAACTTTTTTAAAAATACTTTATAATTTTCTTAACTTCTTATTTATTATTACTATTAGCTTAGTAGTAGAAGTCTTTCTAGGTTAGTGTTTAGAGTTTAGCTAGTTCTAATAGTAATATATAGAACACTAGATAGATCTTTGTATTTTTTAGCAGATCTAGCTAATAGTTAACTAAGCTAATTTGCTTTAAAATAAAAAATAGTCTAATTTTAACTTTGTCTAGTTTCTTTATTAGTCTTTGTGTATATAGATTTTTTATAAGAAGATATACTTTATTTTCTTTTTTTAGCTAAGGTACTGTTTTTTTTTTCTAGTTTGTATAGAAAATTACTTATAACTAAGCTTTAGCAATATAGGCAAGAGTAAAACCTAGTTGTTTTACTACTAATTATAGTATATTTAGAAGTATATTTCTATAGTCTAGTTTACTTGCTCTATTTGCTTATCTGTCTGCAGATAACAAGCTATTAAAAGTTTCTTCTTAGTTCCTACTTCTATAAAGAATATTATTTAGAAGTTTAAAGTAAAGAGCTTGTTTTTATTACTAATAATTAATTTAAGAATACTATAATGTTAAATAATCTTATCTAAGAACACTTAAGTAAGCTGCTTTATAGTATAGCTGTATTAGAAAGGTATAAACTTAGCAGCTTTTGTAAATCTATCTACTACTATAAATATTAAATTATACTTATAGTCTATAACAAGGTCTTTAGATACAGGTAGCTATATAATAAAATCTATTATAATATTTGTTTAAAGTACTGTTAGTAGCTTTATTACTTATATCTCTTTATATTTTATATATATACTATGCTTATTCTACTAGCAAGAAATATAGTTTTTAATATACTTAGTAACCTTATTTTTTAAATTAAAGAACTTCTAGTATTATCTAATAAGTTCTATAGTATATATTATTTCTAAGTGCCTAACTAACATAATATATATATTTAGGCCTAAATATTACTAAAATAGGTATAGTATTAAGGTTACGCAGCTAAATTAAGCTAGCTGTAAAAGGTAAATATTACGTCTTTAACTCTTTTAAATATTACTAAAATAAGTATAGTGTTAGAGTTGTACAGCTAAATTAAGCCTTCTATAAAGAGTAAATATTGTGTCTTAAGACTTTTTAATTATACTTTTAAGCTGCACTGCTTGTAGAATATACTTTTTATAAAACCTGCAAAGAAATATCTACTTTATTTATACTATAGCTTTTATTTCTATATTTCTTAGCTTGTATTACTATACTTAGAGTTATTTTAAAGTTTCTTAGAGTTAACTTACTAAGTATAAAGTTCTACTAGAATGCACAGCTACCTATAATATTAGCTACAACGCAGCACTATAAGCAACTATATACAAGTAAGATAATTATTAACAATATATAAGAGTATTTTTACTATCTTTAGAAATACTAGGTGCTAGTCTATAAGAAGTATACTACTAAGATATAGAATATTAACGTGTATTTATACAACAAGTATAGTATAGTAAGTAAAGAGAAAAAGTCTATTATAAAGCACTATTAGTAGTAGCAGGTTGCTACACTATAAGATATTAAGCTACTTATACTGTTAAGGCTGCTAATTAAAAAGTTAAGTAAGCTGTTAGATGTCTATTAATATAAGATTGCTAGCAGCTGCAGCTTCTATACTATAAACAAGATTAGAATATAAAAGTACTATAATAATATATACTAGACAGCTTAGAACAGCAACAATGCTATACTTTGTAAAAAGGTTAAAGTGTAGATATTTTACTAAGCTAGTAGGCTTTAGCAGTACTTTGTTATAGATACAGCAGACAGTAGTAATAATATACTATATATTTTCTACAAGGCAAGCAATATTATTAGTAAGCAACTTGTAAAGTAGAAGCAAATAGAGTATATATATAAAAAGCAAGCTTAGGTTATAAATACTAATATTGTAAAGACTAATAAAACTAGCTGTTTTAAGTAGATAGGCTAGCTAAAGTACTTTACTAACTACAATCTAATACATCTTATATATTAGACTTAGCTACTTAACTAAGGTAAAAAGAAGCTGCAGTAAGTAGTAAAGCTAATAGAGCTGCTAGTAAAAAAAAGTATTAAGAGGCTATTAACACTTATATAAGAGACAAAGCAGTAGTTAAAAAGTGTAAAGCAACTAGAGATTAATTAGCAGCCTATAGCTTAACTACAGAACCTAGAGAGTTAGGCCTACTATACTAGCTATATAGTTAAGTTTATTTACTATACTTTATACTTTATAGCTAATATAAAGGCAAGAATAGCAGTATAAGAAAGCTGTAATAAAGGCAGTAATAAAGAAGATAAAAGTAATAAGAATAGCTTAGAAAAAAAAAAAAAAAAAAAGAAGAAGAGAATAATAATAATAATAATAATAATAACAAGGACAAAGACTTTTCTAATACTAACAGTAGCTAACTTGCAAACTATCTAAGTAGTAGCTAAAGAGAAAAAAACTTAATAAAAAATATATAAAAGCTATTCTACTAGATAGTTAAGTAAAAAAAGCTTATAGTAGTACTATAAAAGATATTAGATAGTAATACTAATAGTAATAACAAAGTGTAGTATAGTACTTTGTACAATACTTAGCTTAAAGTACTACTAAGCTTACTTATATTATTTTTCTTTATAACAATAAGTAACAAGCTGTTTAGTAGCAGACTTATTTACTTTCTTGCTATACTAGGTATTAATAGCAATACAAACTACTTATATATAGTAAAGAACTACTTATATATACTAGTAGGTATAGTATACTATATATGCGTGCTTAGTATAGAAAAGCTACTTCTATCTGCATACTATAATAAGCAGACTAACAAAGACTGTAAGTGCTTCTTAGAGCATAGAAAAAAGTATCTAGCTAATAGCTTATATAGTTTATTCTAAGGTAGTAATAGAACTTAGCTTTAAGTTGCGTTAAAAGATTTTTTTTCTTAAAGACAAGATATTTTAGTATATATATATTTTAAAGCATATAGGCCTAGTTGTATTATATTTAGAAGTTAGTATTATTAAGTTCTTATAAGTAGATTTGTTCTAAATTTAAGTATGTAAATTAGCAGGTTAAACTATATAACTTAGTAGATTTATATTTTTATAGCTAGTATAGTTAATAGTATTAAAGTTTTATATTTATAGTTAAGGTTAGCTTTATAATACTATAATACCTTAGACTGCTAGGTTTAAAGGTAGCCTAAGAATATTAACTAACGTATTAGATAAGTAAGTTAGCTAAGTAAGTAAGTTAGCTACTTTACTAAGTCTGCACAGCTTTAAAGCTGCTTATTACTATAGCTTTACTATAATATACTCTATTATCTTATAATTAAGCTAATATTCTTTTTGCTTTTACTACCTTTAATAAGCACTAGCTTAGTAGCTCTAGGTATACTGTAGTAGTCTATAATGTTCTAAAATCTACACTTAATAACTAATATACTAAGAAGCTTACTTAATATAATTACTAGCTTAACTTAAAAAACCTTACTTAGCTAAAAAAAAAAAGTAATAGTCTACTATATACTTAATCTAGATATATATAGATTTATACTTATATATACAGCTATATACTAGATAGCTAATAAACTACTAGCTATATACAGTATAAACTAAGTTAAGTAAAAGTAGCTAGCTAACTTTGTTAAGTATATAGATAGTATTAAGACGTGTTTTAATTAAGTATATAATAAGCAAAGAGCTCTATACAAAGATCTTATATTAATTAAAAGCTAGTTTAAGCTTATAAAGTAGATAAAAGCTAAGTATAGTATCTATAATAAAAACGTCTACAACTTTAACAAGACTAGCTTTATACTAAGTAAGATTATAACACAGCTTGTTATAATAGTATTAGAAAAGAAAAGTAGGCTAAAGTTTATCTAGCTAGGCAATTGCAAGTAGGCAATGCTAGTTGCTGCAATTAATGCTGCTAGCTAGTCTATCTTACTATTCTTAATCTTAACTAGCTAGTACTATTTTTTTACTTAGTATAAGAAAGTATTAATTTTATATAACTAGGTAATTATAGTTAGTAATAATAGATAGACAACTAACTAGCTAGAAGTTAAGTAGCTAGCTTCTAGTTAATTTTTATATAGACTCTATACAATTTAATTATAGTATATATAGCTTTTTCTACTCTAACTTTATATAATTTTATAGCTTTAACAAATTATATAGACTCTGCTATAGTATTAGATCTAGATACTACTTAGTAGAAAGGTGCAATACAGTGCTGCAAACAATTTATACTCTTTAGAATAGCTGTATAGCGTTAGCGTTAATAGAAAATAAATAGTATAGTAGTAGAGGTTAAAGTTAGTATTTAGCAGCCCTGTAACTGTAAGCAAGCGCTACTAAGAGGCTGCTACTCTGCTCTGCTTACTTATAGTAGACACTAACAACAGTAAATACAGATAATAGTAAATACTAACAAACTAATAGAATAAATAACCTATAACTACTATATAAGCTTACTAAAAGTATAAAAAAGTGTGTATTTATAGCAACTAATGCGCTAAGGCTAGGTATTAACAGTAACAAGATCTAGGCTGTGCTATTTACTAGCTTGCAGAATACAAAGAAGATGTGCAACGTAGTATAAGTAAGTAGGCACACAGGCTGTAGAAGGCAGCTAAGTAGTATAGTCTTTGTCTAAGGTGCTATATATAGCCTATCTAAGAAGATATAATAAATACAGCCTTTTTTATATTACAGCTAACTTAAAATTACTTAGCATTAGAGTTAAAGGTTAATTTACAGAGCTTAATTTATATAGCTTAATTTAAAAAAACTAACAACTTAATTTATATTCTTAGCTGTATTAATTTTATTATACTTATCTTTCTATCTTTCTATATATTCTTAGCAGGTTACAAACTATTATTATTATTATACTAGTATATTAGTATTTAGTATTAAGGTTAGAGTTAGTGTTTGTAATAGATTAGACTTAGCAGAACTCTACAGCTCTATAATAGTGCTATAACAATAAATATTAATAGTACTTATAATACAGTTGCAAAACTAGTATATAGGTATTACTTAATAACTATAATAATATTTTCTATTTCTTAGAAGAGTATAGTATATTAGTATATAAAGATTACTAAATAAGTATTATTAATCTTAATACTTATCTTTTATAGTACTACTATATACTTACTGCAACTTAAAAAAAAATTGTTAAGTGCTTTAGTTAGTTCTCTTTTATTAATCTAACTAAAGTTAAGCTCTTAGACAAGCCTATACAGCTAATAGACAAGCTTAGAAAGCTGCAGGGTAGGCTATAGTGCAAGACATACAGCTTTATTACTACTAATAAAGACATAATATGTATATACTATAAGAAAAAGTACTAGCAAACTTAGACAAGAGAAAAAAGCTTACTTTATAAGACTATTAAGGTTTAGACTTTTTTTTATATAGTAGAGATATAGCAGTACTTTAGAGTTAAAGCAGATTATATTGTAGATTCTAAAAATACTAGCGTTAAAGTTACTGTACAGCAGGAGCTAGCTAAGTACAGCATAATATAATAACAAGTGCAAAAAGAGCTGTAAATACTAGAAGAAGTAGCAAAGACTAACAGGACAGGCTAGTTTAAGCGCACAGGGTAGTTAAAGTTCTTTAAGGGCTAAAATTTTAAGCATCTAATCTATTACGCCTGCGCACCTAATTACAACAAAGACAAGATTAAGCTTACTGCAGAGCTGACAGAACAACTTGTAGAGAGGAGCGTTAGAAGCGTAACTTTGCTTGAGTATCTAATAAGACGCTAGTTAAGGAGCGCAAAGCAGAGCGAGCTAGACGTGCAGCTGTTAGCGCGACTGCAGAACCTAGAGAGTCAGGCACAGTACGCAAGCTACATAGTGAAGTTTGTCTGCTTCTATCTGCGGGTGCTAGCTAACAAAGAGCAGCGGCTACTCCGCGCAAGAGCAGGGCGGCTTAAAAGCGACAGCGAAGAGACAACAAGCAGCAAGGAGGACAGCAAGGAGGACAACGAGGAGGACGACGAAGATAACGAGGAGAGCGAAGAAGACAGCGACGTCCTGCGGCCGCTGCGCAGATTACGCGGAGAGACGCTGATACGCGCAAAGGTGTCGCAAGACAAGATAAAAGACGCGCGCAAGCTGTTCACGTTCACCCCTGAACAGAAGGGGTGTGCTATTAGGCTGTGGGATGCGCTTGACAGCGGCAAGAGAAGACAGCAGATGGAGGCGCTTCTAGAGTCTATCAGCTCGTTTATCTTCACAAAGTATTACCCCGAGATGCTGTCTACTGGCTTGATGCAGTTTCTTGCTGTGCTCGGCATCAACTCAGACACTGGCCGCTTGCGCACAGCCAAGAACTACTCGTACATGCTGGCAGGCATAGTGTACTGCGTGCGCGTGGTTGAGGCTAAAAAGCTGCTCCTAGGCAGGCAGCGCAACGCACAGACAGAGCAGGACCGCGATCACTTTATGAAGATGCGGCATGAGTATCTAGCAGACGGTAACTTCAGCCCAATAAGCGCAATGATCAGCTTGCTGGCGCTTGGAAAGCACGTTGGGCTAACAACAGGCAACTCAGGCAACGCGTACTGGTTAGCAGACAAGAAGACGTTCTATCTGACTAGTTGGCAGATTGGGATTAGCTGCTTCTGCAAGATGGTGCAGGACTTGGTAGCAGAGACGCAGGAGAAGCTGTGGGAGCTGTGCTGGGTAGACAACAACAAAGAGCGCATAGCCGTTGATCTTAAGCAGGTCGTTGACGACGTCACGTTTACTAAACGAGGCATGTCTTTTGTTAACGCGCTAAGCAACCAGCTGGAGAAGGGGCTTGCTTGGATGCTGACAAGGTTGAGGACCACCAACGGCGGGCTGCGACTGAGGCGGGCGGATAGGCAGTGGAGCGTCAAGGCAGTGTGGCGGTACATGCAGCAGATAGACCGCTTCTTAGAGCTGCTGCTCTGCAGCGTGCACGTCACGTCAGGGCAGCCAGGAAGAGGTTTAGAGATCACGACGATTTGACACTGCAACAGGATGCTGCAGGACCGCAACATCTTTGTTGTGGACAGGCAGGTGATGACAGTCGTCTGCTACTACAAGTCGCAGTCGCAGTGGGACAAGCTAAAGATCGTGCCGCGCTTCTTGCTGCTGCAGCTAGGGCAGGCGATGGTGCTGTACTTAGTGTATCTGCAGCCGTTCTGCGAGTATCTGACGCTGCAGGTGCTAGGGGGTAGCTACAGCGACTATGTGTGGCACGATGCGCAGGGCGCGTAGGACACCAGCCAGCTCACAAGGATACTGCGGCGAGAAACTAGCAAGAGGCTTAGGGTGCCGTTGCACACGCTCAACTACAGGCACACAGTGGTTAGCATTGGCCAGGTGTACGTAGGAGAGTCGTTCAGCAAGGGCTATCAAGACGACGTTGGTGAGGTTGATAAGGCTGAAGTGGAGGATGATGGGGAAGACATTCTCGAGCTGCAGAACTCACGCACGACTGCGATGGGTGTAGGCAACTACAGCGTGCTAATAGACATTGTTAAGCATCTTAGCGTGCGGTTGATTGAAGCGTTTGGGCTGCTAAGCAGAGCATAGCACTGCTTCTTAGGGGTGGATAGGAGCGGCACGAGACAGGTGGAGCCGAGCAGAACAACAAAGAGACGGATGGACAACAGCGTGTTGTTGGGGCTTGCTGGGCAACCAAGAGAAAAGGAAGCGCGCGTTGCAGACCCGCGAGCAGACGCGATACAGCAGGGGCTGCAGCAGGTGCTAGGCAAGCAAGACGTTAGCTTTTGATTAGTAGAGCAGGAGCAGGCACTGCACGCGGTGCTGGAGAAGCAGACGCCGCTGGTGGTTGTGCTTCTAACAGGCGGAGGCAAGAGCTTGCTATTTACGCTGCTAGCTTGCATAGAGGGGCTAGGGGTGACAGTGGTGGTTGTGCCGTTTCGAGCGCTCATTGAAGATCTAGTTGGGCGAATCTAGCAGTGCAGCGTGGAGTGCATAGAGTGGAAGCACGGCAAGAGCAATCCAGCGTTAGTAGTAGTAGTGTGACGGTTATGAGAAGCAGATCACGTGTTGGTGGTCTGGTGTTGCTTCCTCATCCTATAGAGCATCTCTTGCCTCAGCTGCATCACAGATACGT
>JAFISE010000360.1:0-14834 GCA_022560025.1 Stagonosporopsis chrysanthemi | reverse complement strand
TCTGCTTGCCCACCTGCGCCCACGCTGCGTCGCCGTCGATGGGTACTGCCTCTGGGCCGTTGTCGCCCGGCTGGTGGACCTCGAAGTACTGCGACCCCTGGCCCTGCACCATCAACCGCTGGCAGTGCACTGTCTTGCAGTTTTGGCTGATGCGATCCTGGATGCTCTTCTGCTGCACACGAGTTGGGCGTCTACCTTTCCCTGCTGGCGACTAGTTGTGGGTCTTCTGCCAATGTTTCCTCATCGTCTCTGCGCTTCGGAATATCTGGCAGCAACCGTCAGGCTCTATTTGACACATCAACCCATCTGCGTACACCAGCAGCTGTTCCAACAGCTTGATTGTCTAGCTAGGTACCTCTAACTAGCTGGCGTAGTCGATCAACCTAGCCCAGCTGCGCACCTCGTCTGCTATTGCGTCGGCGTGCTTGCAGCCTACGCAGTGCACACCTTGCAGATAGCTTTTAATCTAGCTAGGCAACACCCTATGTCTACACTCTCTACACACTGCTAACACGTACTCTACTAAATGCTTAAAATACTTGCCTGCAACGCTGCTCTCTGTTATAGTAGCTGTTGCACAATTAGATGTAGTTGCACGCTGCTAATAGCAACTATAGACTCTGCACTATATATTGCGTAGTAGACGCGTCTTCCTACATAGTTGTTATCTTAGAATGCCTTAGAACGCCTCTAAACCTAGTTGCAGGGCTGTTGCAACCTTACAAACCTTACTTTAACCTTAAACACAAAACCTTAACCTTATTAACTATACAGGCTGTAAGGCTAAAAATAAGCTGCAACATGCAGCTTAGTATACTAATTTATATACTGAATTTTTAGGCAATTTAGCTTACAGGCATGTAACTAGACTAACCTCTAAAGATAACTAGAGTTAGCCTATGTAATAATAATTATGCAGGGACCTAAATATCTTAGAACTAGACGTTAACTAGACTTAGCCCTAACTCTAGTTGCAGCCCTAAGATAGAGCTCCTAGTAGTAGCTGTTTAGGTGCAACAACAGCTGCAATAACAATATACCCTGCTAGTGCATCTTGCAGACAGCTATATAGTGCCTAAGGAGGTAGACAAACGTGCTTTAAAACAAGTCTATGTCTTTACGTTTGCCTAACGCTGCCTAAGTTGTTTAAAGCAGTGTCTGCTGTTATTAGTAGTCTGCTACAAGCAGGTAGGCAGGCAGGCAGCAGCTTCTTAGCAGTGCTTGCTTACAGTTGCAGGGCTACTAAACACTAACTTTAACTTCTACTACTGTACTATCTATTTTCTATTAACGCTAACACTGCACAGCTATTCTAAAGAGTGCAGATTGTTTACAGCACTGTGTTACACCTTGCTACTAAGTTATATCTAGATCTAACGCTATAGCAAAGTCTATATAATTTGTTATAGTAAGAAAAGTATATAGAGTTAGAGTAAAAGAGGCTGTATATGCTATAATTAAATTATATAAAGTCTGTAGAGAAATTAACTAGCAGTTAGCTACTAAAGACAAGCACTGCAGTCTAGTTAACTAGGTAGTAAGTAATAAAGTATACTTGTTAACTAAGAACTTAGCTGTTAAGCATCTTAGCTAAAAGCTATCTAACCTATAAGAAGGTCTGTTTAAAGTTCTTAAGCAAGTTAGTTATTTATAGTGTTTAAAACTTCTTTCTAGTTTATAAATTTACAACGTCTTTGCTCTAAATATACTCTGCAAAGACTTAGCAGACCTTCTGCCTAGATAAAAAGCTCTAAAACCTTTAGGTATTTTAATTTAAAAAGTTAAAGAATAAGAAGTATAAGAGATACTTACAAGTAAGCTAGTCTAACAATACTTAAAGTACTGTGTAAGTTAGCTAGAATATAACTCTAACTCTACTTAGTACTTAGTAGAAAACTTTAAGAACACTTTTTATAAGCTAAGAGTATTTTATAATAAGTATTTGTAATTACTAGGTTTTTTAATATAGTTACTAAATTAGATTAAATCTTAGAAAAAGAATAGCTAGTAATAGTTTAAGTAAGCACGTTATAAATTTAAAAGACAAAGAAGACCTAGACTACTTTAAACTTCTACTAACCTAGCTAAGTAATAAAAGAAAATATCTACTTTACTGTATATATAGTAATTAAGCTAGAGCCTTACTAATATTACTTATCTTCTTCTTAGTATCTACTAAAAGAGTATTTAAATTAGCTAATACCTTTTTAGGCACTAACTTCTTTAAGCCTTTGCTCTTAGTACTCTGTTATAGAGCTTTAACTACTAGAGCCTGCAAGGATACTACTACTTACTTAAGCTCTACTACTTTATCTTACAGAGACTTTACTTATATAGTAAGTACTTTTATTACTTTTACTAAGGCCTAATTAGTAATAGGCTAGACATAGTACTAATAAAGTAATATGTTAGCAGCTAACACTTCTTTAAGCTGCGCAGTTACTACCTATACTATACTTACTAAGGCATAGGCTAACTAACAGAGGTTATCTTAAGTAGTCTTATAGACAGCCTGCGCAGCTTCTGCTTCTAGCTTTTTTAACTCTCTACTTTTCTCTACTATAGCTTCTTTCTACGTAACAAGGTTGCTTTAAAAAGTGTTATACTTAGGTTTAATATAAATTAGCACTTATTTAAAGGTTAGCCTAAAAACTAATAAGAAGAAAGTAGTAGTAATTAAACTAGACAACACTTCTTGTTTTAAAGTATATAATAAGTATACTTTAATAATAATACCTTATTAAAAGTATATACTACTGTATTTTTTTGTACAAAGGCCTAAATTAAACAAAGGCAGATAACTTAATAAGCTACTGCAAAAGTACTAAAAGAGACAGGTATTAGTATAGTAACTAAAAAACAAGCCTAGTAATAGTTAGTAGTAATTAGATAAAGTTGTTTAAAGTACTTATAGTAAGAATTAGTGTCTGTTAAAGAACAGAAATAGGCAGAGTACGTGTTATTTACTTAAGAAGCATGCTGTAAGCAATTTAACCTAATTAGGAAGTAGATTAAATATATTTCTACAGTTACTACAACTTTAGTAAAAGCAACTCTGTTGTAGCATAGGCTCTTATAACAGCTATAAGCCTAATAATAATCTAATTTGCTTAGTTATTGTTACTAGAAAGTATACTTAAGATAGATAAGTATAGAGTAACTAACATAGGTTATATAGTAAAACCTAAATAGAAGTTAATTATAGTAAAAAAAAACTAGAGTCTTAAGATAAATAAAAGTTAGATATATTTTATACCTTTTTAAAGCTTAAACCTTTATAGCATAAGAATTTTCTTTATAATTTTGTAGAATTAAAGACAATCTGCCTATAAAGAGAAAAGTAATATAAAAACAAGCCTAGTTCTTTAAGCTTACTTTATATTACTTAACAACTACCTAACTTAGATCTGTCTTCTAACTACTTCTTAGTACAGTCTTTTCTAAGCTTCTAGGTATAAAAAGAAAAGCTTTTATAAAGTTTAAATAGATAGTTTTTAAGTATTCTTTTATATAAGACTTATAGAAATAAAGATCTAGTCTTATAGTTTATTTTAGTACTTTTATACACTTTATAGTAGATACCTATGCAATTTAGACTTCTCTAGTATTCTATATTATTACAACCTTACTACTAAGTTATATCTAGATCTAATATTGTAGTAAAGTCTATATAATTTATTATAGTAGAAAAAGTATATAAAGTTAGAGTAAAAAAAGCTATATATACTACAATTAAATTATATAAAGTCTGTAAAGAAATTAACTAGTAGTTAAGTTAGCTTACTATTTTTAAAATACCTTTACTATACTCTTTTTATCTATACTTATTATTAGGTCTATTTAGCAGCTAGGTAAGTAGTAAGAAGCTAATAGTATTGTTTTAGAAATCTTAGGCAGTAAAGATCCTAAGTACTAGACTTTAGTCTGTATTTACTATAGCTTTTTAGCTAACCTACCTATACTTATTCTTATAGCTACTATACAGCTAGCAAGTAGGTATTCTGTATTTATTATGTGCAGATGTGTTGCAAAGCAGAGTTTAGCTTCTTCTAATATATTACTAGTAAAAAGTAGTCTAGTGTCTTAGAAAAGAGTAGTAATAAAGGTTGTTTACTATACTAAAAGAATCTCTCTAGCTACTATAGCTAGTGTTTTATTTATAACTACTATATACTACTTTATATAAGTACTAACTTCTATAAGTCTGCTAGGTTTTAGTATATATAAAAGCTTTATACAACTTCTATACTAGTACTTAGCTTTATATAAAAAAGACAGGTATATATAAGTTATTATAGCTTTGTAAAGAAAGCTAGCTAGTAGTCTATAGGCTGTGTTTGCTAGGCTACAAATATAATAAGCTACCTTAGCTACTTTTATATTATGTGTAGCTATATAGTACTTAAAGGTAAGCTTATAGTTAAACTAGATCTTTAGCTATTAGAAAGCTAGCTAGGTTCTTAATATATTTAGCAAGATTAGATAGATTATAAGATATTTGTCTACTACACAGAGTAGTATATAGCTACTTTTTTATTAAGTAAAGTAGATTATTTCTTGTTTTTCTAAGGTAAAAGTAACCTTATTAGCTGTGCCTTATACTTTAATTTGTTATAAGTCTACTACTAAGAGCTAGATATTCTTATTAAAAAAGTACAAAGCTTAATATAAGTATATATTATCTATATATCTAAATCTCCTCTCTATGTCTATAGACAGTAGTAGTAGGTAGTTTTTAAAAAGAGCGTTAAAGGCACTTTGCACATCTAAGGTTACTATTATAACGTACTAGCTTTTTGCTTATACTACTTCTATATTGTAAGTAAATACTATAGTTAGATCTATAGCAAAGCGCTTTAAGAAAGCACTTCTATACTAGAAGCTAAAGATCTTATAAGTTATAGCAGTCTATATAATTCTTCTAGCTACTATTCTTTTAAAGCTCTTTTTAATATAAAAAAAAAGTACTATAGGTTTCTAAGATTAGAGTAACGTCTAATCTTTTTTTCTTACCTTAGGTATTATAGCTACTTCTATAAGCTTCTACTAGCTTAGAAAGTAGTTAAGTTAAAGGTATTACTAGAAGATTTATTGTATAAGTTCTCTTACCTAGGCCTAGCAAGTACAGAGTAGTTGCACTATAAAGCAGTCTGTTCTTAGTAAAGTACTAAAGACCTTTATTATATTTTACTTAGCTTCTTCTAGTAAGATATATATACTCTAAGAGAGAAGTGCTATTACTTCTTACTATAGTTAGTAGCTAAGGTTATCTTTTACTATATAGTAGTTAAGAACTTACTTTTAAAGTACTTTTACTTTCTCTAAGAAGTTAGATATTATTTTGCTGTCTACTATAAGAGAAGTGTCCTAATAGTTTAGTATAAGCTTATACTAAGCAACTACTTTAAATAGATTCTTACTGTCTTTAGTATTATTAAAAATATATCTCTAGTATTATCTTTTAGCTTATTAAACTATTGTCTTAAAAGCTTATATTTCTTCTAGTAAAGTACTACTACTATAGTATTATCTAGTATATTTGTAAGCTTAGTAGGCTGTCTTATACTTTTTTATCTACTATAGTATAGTATATTCTTACTTGCAATCTAGCTTGCTTGCTGTCTTTATAAAGTACTAAACTACCTCTGTTAGTATTATAATATATTTATTAAGCTGTACTATACCTTAAGCTTTAAGTAGGTCTAGAATATTTTAAATACCTATCTTAATAAGCTTTGTAAACTTAGGTAAGCTTACTTTTATAACTTAGTAGTAGTATTAATCTAGGTACTGTATACTCTTTATAGAGGTAAGAATATAGGTTACTATTATCTTATAGTCTAAACTACTATATATACTTATATTAACTTATAATTAGGCAAATAAAACGTTAGAAAAAGTAAAGTTAATAACCTAGCCTCTTTAGTATATTAGCTGTCTTAAGATGCTAATATAGTCTATAAAGGTAGCATTAGCCTATCTAGCTAGCTTAGCACTTCTGTTAGCTGCGCTAGCAGCTAGGTTAAAAGACTTGTGCTTAGCGTTAAAGTTACTCTCTATAAAGCACTATTAAAAAAGTATTAAATATATAATATACTATATTACGCTAAAAGTATATAGCTGTCTATAGTAGTTTAGTATAAAGACTTTGTTTATAACAGCTTATAGCAAGTCTAGGTAATTAAGGCTTTCTTTAGCTTAGAGTTTAAAGTAGTGCTCTTTATAGATATATATTATTACCTTAGAGCAGGTTAAGCCTAGTATATTAGAAGTATCCTAGGTGCTAATAGATGCAAGGTATCTATAGTCTAGGTAGGTAAAAGTTCTTAAGTTAGTATAGGTAAAGAGTTCTTAGATATATACTATGTCTATACTCTTTTAAAAAAACACTTCTAGTATAGTAATATAGTAAAAAGAGCTTCTACTAATATTAGCTTAGTATATATAGAGTTAGTTTCTTTGCTAGCTAGGCTGTTAATACTTATTATAGGCAGAGAGTATGTATAAGTGTTTTAGTATATAGATAGTAGTTTATTACTTATACTAGTATTCTCTTTTTCTAAGGTTAAAAAGTTAGTATAAATAGTTAGTTGTAAGTATAGACTATTAGTAGATATATCTCTTATATTTAGGTTTGCACAGCTTATAGCAGCCTGTCTTAGTCTTTTTTCTCTGCTATTAGTAGGTAAAGATACTTAAGAGGCACTGCTTATTTCTATTATAGCTGCTCTACTATCTTCTTTAGGTGCTTGCCTTTAAAAAAAGAAGTAAGAAGCTAAGATCTCTTAGGTAGCTTCTAGGGGAGTACTTTTATACTACAGTATTATTTAGTAAAAAGTTACCTCTACTGTCTTATAGAAATACTAATATATTACTCTGCCTACATAGTAAATAGTATTTAGTTTAGCCTTAGTAAGCTTAATTATATGTCTATATACTTAGTAGAGGGTAGCTAAGTAGTTAAAGTAACTAGCTAAGTATAAGCTATAGTAGTTAGTATACTTAGCTTTATAGTAATAGTCTATACTATAAAGCTCTTAGTATCTATCTATGCAGTCTCTATAGTATATATAGTAAGTAACTTGTATACAGTAAGTAATATTGTAGTACTACTAGCAGCCTAAGTTATATCTCTAGATAGTAGAGTGTTTGTAAATTTCTTTTAAGAATTAGCTAGTACTAAAGAGCTAGAATAAGTAAACTAGCTCTTTATATAATATAATCTATATAGTAAGTCTATTCTAGTTAGCTCTATAGTATAAAGGCCTGCAGCTAACTAGCTGCTTGCCTGTTTGTAAGCAGACTTCTTCTTCTACTAGCTAAGTAGTAGTAGGTAGTTTAGTACTATCTAAGGTCTAGAAAGAGCTAAGTACTTCTTACACAGTGTAGTTAATCTAGTGTTCTAAGATCTTAATTGCTTTTCTACCTAGAGCTTTTACTATAAGCTCTTAGTTTCTTTAAGTTAAAAGTTAATCTTTAATTATTTTATTTACTAGCATAATTACCTAGCTTGTATTAATTAGTAATATAGTAAAGATATTTTAAAGAGTAATTTCTTCTATACTTTTATATACTGCCTATCTTATTATAAAGAAAGAAGGTTATTATAATTATATTAATAAGTTAGAGATTATAACAAAAATTTAAATATCTTCTTTTAGCTTAAAGAGTAGGTTAAGCTAGGACCTAGTAGAGTTTAAGAGCCTACTACTACTTCTGCTTAATACTGTGTTTTAAGAGTCTCTAGCTACGTCTGCCTAAGAGTAGCATCCTAATTCTTAGCTTCTAAGGTTATTTTAATTAGTATTACTACTTTAGTAGAAGCTAGAGAGAGAATTACTTTAAGAAAGAAAGGTTAGAGCTTTAATAACTCTCTGCTGCAGTTCTATAGCAATCTTAGCTTCTTAAGAGTTAGAATAGCCTTCTATATAATAATCTATAGCTGCTACAAAGGCAGTAGTAATAGTATTCTATAGCTAGGTAATCTTGTAAGTCTTAGTAATATAGTATTAGACAGTATTAGAGACTTAGAGTTTAAAAGTGCCTTTACTAGAGTTTAAGCTGCTTAGAAAAAAAGCTTAATAATTTAAGACCTTCTAGAGCTGTTTTAAGGCACAGTTATTAAAGTATTAAAGAGACTTAGAGTCTAGAGACTCTATATACTAAGAGGTTAGAGAGCTAGAAAAAGTAAAAAACTCTGTTAGCTTTACTATACACTTCTTTGTATATTACGCAAAGAGTACAAGAAGAGTTAGATGTGTCTTTAAAGTTACTATAGTAAGCTTAGTTAATTTACTAGGATTTTTAGAGCTTTTAGAAAAAAGACCTAAAAATTAAAAAGTTAGTGTTTAGTATAAGTTAAAAGAGTACTATACCTATTGCCTTAAAAAACTTAAGTATTAACTTCTAAGTAAACATACTTATTTAAGCCTTTTAGAATAAGTAGAAGAAGTTACTCTTCTTAATTACTAATAGTCTTTAGCTATTATAGAGGTGTATTATAAGCTTCTTTAAATACATAGTTAAGAAAGGCTTAAATAATACTATGTCTAATAGCTGCAGTGTATAGGTTAAGTAAAGAGAAAAAATAGCTAAAAGTATCTTATTCTAATTATAGTAGTTAATAAAGTCTATTATTATATAAGATCTATAGCTGTTAAAAATTAAGAGATACTACTTTTTTTACACCTTAGTCTTAGTAAAGCAATTAAATACCTGTTAAAGCTAGGCAAGACCTATATTATTGTTAGTCTAGCTAGTAAGTAAAGAGAAAATAAGTATATTATATACTCTTAGCTTTATTTCTTTTACTTAGCTTGATTACAGAGTACTATTAGTAGACTTATAAAGAAGACCTAGCAGTAGTGCTGTCTTATTACTATACACACAGGCTAGCAGTATTACTTATATCTAATTACTATTTTAAAGTAATACTTTAACCTTTTTCTTTTCTTATATCTGCTTACTAAATATATATTTAGTTCTAGTAGTAATCTTAATTATAAAGCCTTTTTTATCTATATTATATATATAATAGCTATTAACTTTATATTTAGTAATCTTGTGTTATAGTAGGTTAAAGTAAAGCTTATAGGTTTAATATAAATTAGTATTATAACAATTAGCGTCTATACCTATTAAGTATTAAGAGATAAGATAGATAGAGTAGTTATTAATAAACTAAGTACCTTAGCTCTTACTTATATATTCTTTAGCTATAGATAATATAAAATTTTGTATTATCTCTCTTATAAAAAGTATATAACAAGTAGTAAGCTTTTTTATATACTTTATAAGCTCTGCTTCTTATTATAAGGTAAGCTTCTGCTAGTTAAGGTTCTTAATCTCTAGATATAAGAACAAGCCTAGTTCTTTAAGCCTACTTTATACTACCTAACAACTACTTAACTTAGATCTGTCTTCTAACTGCTCTTTAGTACAGTCTTTTCTAAGCTCCTAGGTATAAGAAAAGAAGCCTCTATAAAGTTTAGATAGATAGTTTTAAAGTATCTTTTTATATAAGACCTATAGAAATAGAGATCTAGTCTTATAGTTTATCTTAGTACTTTTATACACCTTATAGCAGATACCTATGTAATTTAGACTTTTTTAGCATCTTGCGTTGTTACACTAGAAGTACTTAAACACTTTTATATTTCTGCGCTAGTATTAAGTAATTAATAGCAAACTAATTAGTAATTATTTAATATATAAGTTTCTCTCCTAGTTCTAGTACTTTAATTACTGCAAGCGCATTATTAATAGGTGCTATAGTTGTTAAGTTATAACGCGTTGAAAATAAATACTTATTTTAGTAATTAAGTGTTATACAAATCTAGGCATTATATGTATAAATATAGTAGTTACTATATATAGTAGCTGCATAACACGTTTAAATAAAAAGTAGTAACAAAGCAAGTACTATAGAACCTAATAGATTATTACTATAAAAAATCTTAATATAATAGCTTTTATATATAGCTCTATTACTTTATTTTTAGTTATTACCTAAAGTTGTTTTAGTGTGCACAGCTTAAAGGTATATATAGTATGTACAGATACTATATAGTATCTATATACTAAATACCTAGAGTTACTAAATACTTAGAATACTAAAATAATACTATTTTTAAACACGTAATAACTTAATACTATACTAGAGTTAAAAGCTGCCTTTGCAGAGATCTGTAATTTAAACTCTAGTAATAAACTTGTCTATATAGATATTATAGAAAAACACAGTATATTATATATAATATTATTGCGTATATATTATAGTGTATAGGTCTCTTAATATATTAAGTATTATAACAACTAAAAGCTTAACAACTAATAAGAATCTAACCTACTTAAGTATATAAAAAGGCTTACTGCGCGTTATATAGTACTTATAAAGACTATAGTATAAAATTTTGTATTTTTTATTATATAAGAGAGAGTCTCTAAGAGCTAGGTTATATACTTTCTATACTGTTACTATAACTATATTATAGCTAAATAGACGACTAGTATAGACTCTAATTACTATAACGCTAAGTCTAAGTATAAGTACAAGCTATACTTTAATATTCTATATAAAAAGATTATTAAATACTCTATTAAGCTTATATATACGTACAATATAGATAAAAAGAGCTTTGTAATTAGAGTGCTAAGAAGAACAAAATATATCTTTAGTAAGTATTAATATAAGAAGAAAGAAGTTTAACAGGCTTGTTAAGATAGCTTATATAAGTAAGTAAGCTTATTAGCAGCAGTCTATATAGATAGTACTATACTACTACTAGGTATTATATTTATATTAAAAAACTTTATAATCTAGAGTTATTAGGTAGCTAATATAGAAGTTAAAAACTACTTAATTTATATAGCTTCTTTGCTTACTAGCTAGACAAATAATAATATTAGATTAGCCTAGCTTAAACAGATATTTAATTATTATACAAAGGTAAAGGTATATTAAAGTTATAGACTTTTAATAGTAGATAGCTATAGTAGCTATCTAACAAAGAACTTTATTAACTACTATAATAAGAATTAAATTATACTAGCTATGTTACTACTTTAGTACTTAGACGCTACAGCTATTAGACGTAGTCTGCTTTAAGCCTCTTTTCTTTGTATATACCTCTAAGCTTAATAACCACCTCTAGAAGACTTAAAGTCTATTTCTATTATTAAAAGGCAACTTTTTTAGCTTATTTTAGCTTGCTTAGGTAGCTATATTTATATCTAAGCTAGTATAAAAAGCCTTTACAGCTATAAAGATAAGCTTACTAAACTCTAATATTATATTTAATAGATTCTGCTATATAGTACCTATTAACTTAGGCTTAGTTACTTCTAGTTCTATAGCTTATTTAGCACAAGACTAGCTTAAAGCTTGTACTATACTATATATAGAAGTAAAGAATCTTTATAGTACAAGTACTTAGAAGCTTAGCTAAACTATCTACTACCTATTAACTTAGGTAGAGCTCCTTTATAATAAACTAAATAGCTTGCAGCAGAAGCTATATAAGAAGTAAAAGTAGTAAAAGCAACCTAGCAAGCAATTAGACTTATAACAGTATTAAGAGTATTATAGCAGAGCTATAATATAGTTACCTTAAGCTATTTAAGAGGTACAGGTTTAGATAGCAGTTACTAAAGCAAAGAAAGAAGAAAAAGAGCTAAGAAAGGTTAAGATAAAAGAGTTAGCAGCTGCTAATAAGCTATACAAAGAGAAGATTAAAAAAGAAAAGTATTAATAGTAAGTAAAGAAGAAAAAAAAGTATATAAAAATAAAAGTAAAAGAATGTTAAGTAATAGATACTTAGAAAGCAGCTAGAGCTACTACTAAAAAAGCTTGCAATACTGTAAAAGCTTTATAATTACTCTAAAAAAGTAAGACTACAACTTTAAAAGCTTTTATAGTTAAAGTAAAGCCTATATATTGTACTATAAGTGCTTATAGTTGCTTAAAGCTTATAATACCTTTTTTACTAGCTTATATATATATTACCTATAGTAGCTATACTACTACTTTATATAGATAACTTTTGTATAAGAACTTTGTTATATAAGTCTATAGAATACTATACTAAAATATCTTATAATAATAACTATTATATATAGCTCTATAGCCTTAATTTTGTAATAAGCTATAAGGCCTAGAGTAAGTATTTAGTAACTCTAAGCGTTTAGTATACAAACACTGTATTAATAGTCTTTAAGTGTCTATCTTAGCGCAATCTAACGCAGCTTTTCTAAAGTTAATTCTAAAGTAGTAAGTTGCAAGAAGTTTTAAACTTATAAGCTTTAGTTGTTAAAAGATCTCTAGTATTCTAACTATTATATAAATAATTTAAAGACTTGTTTAGTTTAGGTATAATACTCTAGCTGTGCTTATATAAATAACTAAACAAACTATAGTAATATTATTATAAGGCTATTACTAGCTAGGACAAGTTTTAAAGTATAATATAACAATACAGAATACTAAAAGAGTCTAAATTATATAGGTATCTGCTATAAGGTGTATAAGAGTACTAGAATAAACTATAGAACTAGATCTTTATTTCTATAGGTCTTATATAAAAAGATACTTTAAAACTATCTATCTAAACTCTGTAGAGACTTTTCTTCTTATACCTAGGAGCTTAGAGAAGACTGTACTAAAGAGTAGTTAGAAGACTAATCTAAGTTAAGTAGTTGTTAGGTAGTAAAAGGTAGGCTTAAAGAACTAGGCTTGTTCTTACAAAGGTCTTTAAAATCTACCTTAGTAGTATCTTAATTAGCCTTAAAACTTGTGCCTTTTAGCTAGATTTTTTACTTAAGCTATTTGTTAATATCTAGCTAAAGCTTAACTACGCGTTTATATATATTAAACGTAGAATTCTACCTTGTTTTTACGCCTTAAATAACTAATAAGTATTTGCTTGCTAGTAAGTTCTACTAGGTTGCTAAAAACCTCTTAAATTATTAAAGCAATAGATTAATTGCAATAATAATAGCTTACAGCTGTGTCTTTATAAGTATATAATAAATATCTATAATAAAAGAAAGTTTACCTTATATAAAGAATTAAGTACTACTATATCTATTTAAATATTTTAAATATAGCAAAATTGTAGTATTTCTTTTTATTCTATCTCTAGAGAAGCTAAGAGCTTTAGATAGAATATAATATCCTAAACAACAAGATTAATTACGTGTATAAAGTAAGAGATAGTATTTTCTCTAAAGCTTTATATATAACTTTCTTTAGCTAAAAGAGCTTTAACTAACTATAATAAAGTACTATTATTACTTATATTATTATATATAATACTAAGCAACCTTTTTATAGTACTTGTACTTAAAAGACTTATATAACTTCCTTAGCTATAGATATTCTAGTATACTTTCTTTATATAGAGATAAAATCTAGTAGCACTTCTTAAGCTTCTACTTGTTGTTAATATAGTATTCTTTAATTACTAAGAAGCTTAGGTAATTACTAGAAGTCTAGGTATTAAGTATAATAGATAGCCTTATATATTTACTAAGGTCTTAGAGCTATATTGCCTTAGTGTCTTTAAATTAATACTTAACTAACGTGCTAAATTTAAAACAGCTAGTTAACACAGGTATAGGCTAAAAAAAGCGTATAAACTGTTAAAATAATAGCTACTTATCTATTTAGAATAACTTATTATTATTAATAACAAGCTATATAATTTTTTTTTTAAAAGTAAGTATTAAGTATACTAGTTGTAGAATAGTAGCTTGCTAAGATTGTTATTATTATAGTATAGTAGATAGCTAGCTATATAAAGGTATTCTAATCTGCAAACAGGTTTAAAACCTTAGGTAATTTAGTATATACTTAGTTTTAATACTTTTTACTATTAAATATAATAATATTTACCTATAGTTAAGGCAATATAGATATAGATAGCTAGTAAAGGTATAGGCAGCCTTTTTAAATTAAGTCTAGACATATCTAGTATAAGAGGCAGAACTCTATTATAGATATAGCGCAACAAGATCTCTAGCCTAAGCTGTAGTACTTTACTATCTGTTCTATACAATTAGTATTACCTTACTTTCTTTACTTTCTTAGAGACTGCGCTGTAGTTGCTTTAGCAAGTAATTTAATTGCTAGGTTCTACTTTTTATAGTCTAGAGTACAATTATTTTAAGGCTCTTAAGATCTAACAGTATACTAGATACTCTATTAGCTCTATTACTAGCTAGAGGTAAGAGTATAGCTATAATAATTAAACGTAATAATTAATTACAATATAATATTTTAATAGAAAAAAAAACAGTATAAATAAGTTAAGAGAGTATTACTAAAGAAGAATCTATAGATAATATATCTAATATTCTTAGAACCTTTACTTTAACAATCTCTAGATATTATTCCTATAATAAGTTAAGTATAATTAAAGTTTAAGAGAAATTATTAAAGTCTAAGCTGTTTTAATTAGTTATAAAAATTACTAAGGCGCTAGCGCACTAGATAGCTTATATCTACTTATTATTATTATTATTATTACTTTTATATTCTTTATTACTAGCTAAGTTGTCTAAATTACTAAAACTCTTAAAATTAGTTTTTTTTTTTTTTTTAAGAGCTTGCTAATACTACTTATCTATCTTATACTTATTTAGTATAGCTATAAAGTACACTTTTAGCTTAATACTATTATTCTTAAGTTCTTTCTTATACTTATTACTATTATTACTCTTAATATAAAGGTTGTCTATGTGACGGGCTAGGCCCGCGACTAGCGCCTCGGCACTTACGTGCCTCAGGATCGGACTCACCAGGGCTCCGCTACGGAACCATCTCACCTCCGAAGCGG
>JAFISE010000035.1:162745-225912 GCA_022560025.1 Stagonosporopsis chrysanthemi | reverse complement strand
GGGGGGGGGGGGGGGGGGGGGGGGGGGGGGGGGGGGGGGGGGGGGGGGGGGGGGGGGGGGGGGGGGGGGGGGGGGGGGGGGGGGGGGGGGGGGGGGAAGGCTTACCAGACCGCCGCCGAAGAACAGGACGGAGATGGAAACGTGCTCCAGATCCTGCGCGGTCCAGGCGTCGCCCCACGCCGCGAGGTGCTCGAGAAAGACGTTTGTGCAGCCGTACAGCCAGATGACGAACGATTCGGTGAACTCGGCAGACGGCAGGCTGGCCTTGCGGCGGCCCACGACGTCCCTCGACGGCTTCATGTTCCACGCCCAGCCCAGATCGGCGAATGCGCCCATCCAGCGGCCGAGGGTGAGGAAGCCGTAGACGAAGAAGATGCCGCCTTTGATATAGTGCGCCAGCACGTTGAAGACAGCACCGCCGTGGGCGATGCCGCCGTATACGACGGTACCGGTGAGGATAGCGACGAGTCCCTGGATGATGATTGTGCGCTCAAACACCACATACAGCAAGCGGACGGCCTTTGCGGTCCGGCCCACCACGAAGCGCGCCACGTTGCGAGAAAAGAAGGCATCGAAGCGCGATTTTGGGGCCGGCTTGTCAAAGTTCACGTCTTCCAGGTCATCGAGCTCGTCGTGGGTGTTTCTCCTCGTCGGTCCAGGGAATGGCTGGGTTTCCGACTCCACGCTCGGTGATCGAGAGTTGCCGTACAGGGACGCTGAGTTGCGTTCAGTCCCCTGGCCAGAGTCATTGGAATACCTGTATGGGCTCTCGATATCCTCTTCTTTGACGCGCTGGTACTCGGCCATGTTCGCGGCGTTGAGTGGCTGTGTGGACTCATCGTCGAACGAATGCGCATGGCTGCGGTCCATGTATGCTTGGATCAGAGCCATGAACACCCAAGCGCACGCGATCCAGGTGATGATCCACCCAGTCTTGCTGTGCGCGTTGTTCTCGTACAGCTCTGGGGTTTTGTGGTTGTACACGACGCCAATCAGAAGCGCCAGCGCGTTGACGACAAGGAACGCAAACTGCGAGGGAAGCACGTATCGCGACCGAGCAATGCTCAGCATTACTGCCACGGGCGCGATCACCACCCATGCGAGGACTTCCAGTGCGATGTGCCAGTACATCAGAGTCGCATGCTCGGACAAGCTCCAATAGCTTTGGTGGCCGTCGCCCTGAGATGGCACGGCTGGAGCATCCTGCCCGCCCATATCCATGGGTCCGCCATGCTCGTCGCCATGAGCGATTGCTAGGGGAAGCAGCTGTAACAGCAGTGCTGCGGTGGCTAGTGTTCGGGTATTGCGGGCCATGCAGGGAGCGCAAACGACAACAAGACTGCTAGGTAGAGAGTAGTTGCGCCAGAGTCCAGGTGAGCTGCCAGAGCGAGCGCGACAGCGGGAGCCCAGCTATATGTTGTGGAATTCAAGCTTCGTACGAATGGCCGAGAAAGACTAGGAATGATCGGTCTCAGACACGGCCGCAAGGCCGTTATCGTCTTATGCTGCACCGGAACCTGCGGAAACATGTGGAATCGACAAAGCATCGGCATCACGAGAGGACTTTTGTCAGCGCGGTATCATCTTCGATCGCGACTTGGTCAAGTCCCCGTGACGCAAAGCTGCGAACTAGCGCCCGGCAGCACTTGGGTGGAGCTTCCCGGCAGCCACCGCACGTTTCTCATGTGGGCGCTCCCGGCAAACTTCGCTCTGCTCAACTTGTGCGTAATCTCGATACTGGTCCAGTATTGCATGTAAGCCCTGTCCTCCGCCACACCTGTGCGTCCGCACCATTCGCAGTGCGTTGCGGGGGAGGCAGTGCGGCCAGCAGCACCATCGTTTCGCTGTCTTACACCACATCTGTGCAACTGGCAATATGCGAGTTGCATTCGGGCTCGGAGAACCCATATATCCGTCTCGGCGAGCACAGCGGACGGCCGCCGCCCTTCCTCAACCCCCAAACCTGATCGCATGCCGCATCGCAGGCAAGTCTACCGCATCACATTCTCGATCTGGACCGAGAGCATTCCCACTCTTCCGCACCAAGCAGTGCAGGAAACTCGACGCCTTCCGAGCACGCCCACCCCATGCCAAGCTCCGCAGACTTCCTTCCTCTGCGATTGGCGACTTGGTCGATCGACGTCACGCTCTCTGCTGCTACTGTGTAAGCATTTGCTAGCGCCTGGGGGTTAGTGTAAGCTCCCGAGCGGGTATTCCTACGCGAAGGCAGCCAGCTGATCAATGCACCCCAGCCCACTGTAAGGCGTTGACGCCACACATATAACTGCTTCCCGGCGACATCCGCGCGACGATGAAAGTATGTACTTGTGGTGAATTTCGAGAATTGGCATGAGCTCATCGCGCCTGCTCCAGAACGCCAGGGATCGGGTATCGGCAGCGCGCCTGCGCGTCTCAGCAGCGGGGGCGCTGGTAATCCATCGATGTTGAGATGAGAACGTCGTAGCTAATAATCCACGATCATCGGCACCAATCGTCGTACGAGCCAACAAACCAGCAAAAATCTTTTGCCATCACTACTCGCCGCATCTGGCATCTTTTGACTCATCGGCTGTCCAGCCACACGAGCCCTGCTGCATTGCGACTTTTCACCTAGCGCCGCAGCCGTTGCGCCATCCATCTGACATCGGCCAATGCAGTCGGCGCGCCCCTCAAGACTCCCCTATGGTCTGCCTGCAGTCATCTTCTATCTGAATTTTCCGCCCTTCTTGCGAAGGCGTGTGCGTGCGTCAAGCTGACCGTCTCGACGGCCCAAGCAAAGGACAACACAATCATTCCAACACCCTTGCTGCTGCCCGAGGGGTTTCCAAGACCGCACGTTTTCCTGCATGTTGGTGTTGTCCGGGTGCCCGCCCGGAAGATCAATCATGCATGGGTGATGATCTGATCAATCTTGAAGGGGATAGGTAGCCTCCCCTCCGCTGACCCACTTCTATGTCTTGCAAGATGCCAAACTCCCATGTTTGTATTGTGTTGTATTGTAGTACACTGGATCAAACGGCATAAAGCGGTGAGCTATGTGTGTGTATGCAACACTTCGAACATGGTGCAATTGGACTGTGTTCGCTCGTCACTGCACCGCAGAGCCAGCAGCAACACAATTATCCTCACGCTCCTCACTCACTACCCACCAAAACCCCTTGAGACGAAAATTACACCAACACAGACCCAACCAACGAACCAGACAAACCGGGGTTTGCCATACCCACACACACACACGCAGTACATCATCTCTATTATTATCCTTCCCCCCCCCCCCCCTCTAAATCTACTTCATATACCAATCCCCCTTCCTCATCGGATTCTCACTCGCCCTCCCGCCCTCCCCTCTCCTCCCAGACCCCCGCACCTCATCATCCGCATCCTGCGGCATCTGAATGCCCATCGCCCGCAGCATGTTCCCTGCGGGCCCCGCGGCGCCGGCCTGCCCCTTGAACGCTGCAAGCATGTTTTGCACGAGGTTGTAGTCTTCATCCAGGACGTCGTTGTCGTCGTCTTCGTCGTCGGGGCGCTGGATGTCCTCGATATCGGGGTCCGTGGGTGTGGCGAAGGAGACGTTAGCTTTCCCTTTGCCCTTTCCTTTCCCTTTGGCTGTCCCTTTCCCTTTAGCGGTAGCGCCGCCGCCGTCGGTTTTTGTCCCAGCGCTCTTGAGGCTTTTCTTCGTTCGAGCAGCAGAGGGGTCCGGGGCCGGGTTGAGGCTCAGCGCGCCGTGGCTGAAGAGCTCGGCTTCCATGGCTTCGGTCAGCTTGCGGATCTCGTCGTCTTCGGCGGCTTCGGCGTCTTGCGCGAGGGCTAGCGAGCGCGCGTCGTCGGTGAGTAAGGCTTTTTCGTGCGCGGGGAGCGTCATGTAGGTCTCGAAGTACTTGGCGTATTCGGCGTACTCGGCGTCGGCGGAGGCGTCGGCGGAGGAGGAGGATGCGGTGTCGGACTCGTCGTCGTCGTCGTCGTCGTCGTCGTTGTTGCCGTCGTCTTCAACCTTTGCGGCTCTAGGTTGTGATTTGGGGTTGCTTGTGGGAGTTGGCTTTGCAGTTTGAGCCGAGGCCGAAGATTCGTCTTCTTCGTCATCACTACTGTCCTCGGGGTCGTCCCACCCTCGTCCAGGATCAGAGTCGTTGTCCTCGTCCATCGGATCTTTCTCCGCTGCACTCGCGCCCTCATGCCCTGCCTCATCGTCTGCAAGGAACGTGTTGAACCTCTCCACCATTTTCTTCAGGTTATCTTGTGCGTTCTTGTCGCCAAAGCCCTTGTCGCCCCCCTTGCCTTGCAACTCCTTCTCAAACTCGGAAAAGTCAATGTCCAGCCAGCTCTCGTCGTCTTCCCGCCTCGGCCACGCAGCGATCTCGGCATCGGTAGGCAGCGTGTCGTCTTCGTTCTCCAGGTCTTCTAGCAAAAGGCGAATCTCGCGGACTGCTTTCTTGTCGGCGAACAGCGAGTGCGAAGCAAGCATTTGCATGCCTGCGGCGAGCTTGATGGCTACCTCGCTCTTCTCTTGTGAGTGGCCGGACTTGGTCGACGACTCGATGGCAGTCTCGTATTGGGGAGGTGGATTCCAGTGCTGGCCTAGAAGTTGCGCATAGAGCACCTTTGTGAAGCGAACACTGACTGAGACGAAATCTTCGGGTGCGAATAGTAGTGCTGTCTTGGACTTCTCGGGCTGGAGCAACCGCAAGGAGATGGGATCGCGTAGATAGAAGGCTTCAACGGCCGAGGATATGTAGGATGGATTCGCATGCAAGATGTGTGCCACTTTGCGTGGGAGAGGAAGGGTAGCATGGTGCTGGTTCTCTGAGATGGCAGATGGGTAGTTGTTCAGGCGGTGGAAGGCCTCCTTCTCGACTTTTAGATATTGCTGCGGTCGTGCTGGCGTGTCACTTAAAATCTGGAGAGCTTTGTCGAGCTGCAAAGGCGCTGGACTCTCCTCCTTGCCCAACGGTACGATAAGCAGGCGATGTGTATTGATCCAGACTCTGTGCTCTGCAACTTCAGGCGTAAGCCATTTGGGCAGCGCATTCGCAGCTTCGATCAGCAGGAACTCGCCGTCTGTGTCGTAGATGCGTATCCAGGCATCCTTGAACTCTTTACTCAGCTCGCGCAAGAAGTATACGATTAGCCACTCGTCAGCGACGCTGTCGCCGTAGTTTGTCAGTCCTTTCAGGAGCCAACGATCGTGCTCACGCACGAGGTCGAGTTTGATCTCATCCCGCTGCCAGATATACTCCTTCAAGAACTTCTTCTTCAAGTCCTGCAGAGCCCGCTGGAAGGCCTGTAGACGCTCGCGCGTCTGGATGTCTGACAGCCTAGTGTCGATGATGAAGATGATGTATTCTACCACGTCCTCCGGGAGCTTCTTCGGAAACCCGTCGAAACCTTCCCCGAACCACTTGAGACCATCACCAGAGTCCATGTTGAGTGGTGAGCATTACAGCTTGGTTACAAAAAGTCTTGATGAGCGGCGAACTAGTGACGTGACTGGCTGAGGAGAACGCCCGCCTTTTCGGTCCTTCCTGCGGCGGGGGCTAGGCTGCATGCGGCCAAACAACAAACAATACGCTCCGCCTTGGGCACGATCAATAACACATGCACTTCGTCCGCAGACTGAGGTGTGCACACGCCGGCGACTGACAATTCTTTCACTCATGCGCATACTCTAGCAGACAGCATCGATAATGGCGAACTACCTCCCGGACACGCCGCGCACCGAGGTCGGCGACGCGACGCGCTTCACTCAGAATGACCTCTCGTTCAGCAGAGAAGAGTCGTTCCAGGCTCCCGCCGGCCGCGACGAACTCTTCAAGAAGATGGGCGGCGCACGCACACCCCGCAACCCGCTCGCCGCCCTGCGCAACCCCAACGCGAAGAACGAGTTCACGCCCATGCTGAAGAGCGCAACCGCCAACCGCACCCGCCAGGTCTCCGGCCTTCTCAACGGCAAGATGACTACTCCCGCTGCCCTTAGGAATGGCTTTCGAATGAGCGACTCGCCCCTCCCCGAAGCCAGTGGGCTCGACGTGCAATCTAGCTCCTTCGACCACTCTTTCGAAGGCCGCACACAGATACCCGATCCCAGCTCAAGCGCAATGAGCACACCAATGGCCCTTCCGCGACGCGGTGAGGGTGAGCTTGATATGGGGAATGGCAAAGGCAACGTCCTCACACTGCGGGAACAGGAAGCGCGCCTGGAGCAGATCGACAAGGAGAACTTCGGTCTCAAGCTGAAGATCCATTTTCTGGAGGAGAACCTGAAGAAGATGGGGCCAGAGTTTAATGTCAGGACCATGGAGGAGAACGTCAGCCTCAAGTCGGAAAAAGTCACCATGTCGCGCGACATTAAGCAGTACTCTAAGGATCTAAAGGCGGCGGAGAAGGAGCTCGACAGCTACAAACAGCAGCTGCGCGACTATGCTGAGAAAGTCAAGAAGCGACACGCCGACGCTGGCATGCGGGAAGAGATGGACGAGCTGCGCCGACTGGCTGAGGAGCGCGCTGCTGAAATCGAGCGTCTTGAGGACAAAGTGGAAGAAGCACGCAGCGCAGAGGACGAGCTGGAGAAGGTCAGCTCAGAACTAGAGATTGCTCGGGCTGAGATGTCGCGACGAGACCAGCTACTCGACGAGCACGAGGACCAGATTGAGGAGCTGGAGAACAAGCTGAAGAATGCGCAAGGCCCGTCATCTGCTGACATCGAAGAGAAGGATCGTCAGCTTCGAGACCAGACCGACCGCATCACGGAGCTCGAACAGAGCGAGCGCGAACTACGACAACAAGCTGACCGCGTGCACGAGCTGGAACAAGAGAATCGCCAATTGTCCCAGCAGGTCCAGAGGATTACTGAGCTTGAGGAGCAGAACCGTCGACTGCAGAAAGAAGCAGACCGAGTGATTGAGCTCGAAGGACAACTGCACTCGGCGTCGCAAACGAAAGACAAAGATGTAGTCGACAAAGAACGGCAGATTCAGACACAGATTGAGCAGATTGAGGAACAGAAGGAGAAGATCGAGGATCTGGAGGATCAGCTGAGGTCATTTGAACGCGCCAAGGAGGCAGAGCTCGAGAGGCTGCAGGACAGGCTCGATGCTGCTGAAAACGGCAACGACCAGCAGCTTCGCGAGCTTGAGCAACAGTTGGACGAGGCGGAACAGGAGCTTGAGGAGGTGGAGACGCAGAAGCGTAATGAACTCGCCGCTGTCGACGAACGTCTACGATCACTCGAACGCGAGAAAGATGCCGATATCAAAGAGCTGCAGCGACGCATGCACACAATACAGACAGAGAAAGATGCGGAGCTTGACGCCCTGAACGAGCGTGTGCAGCTTGCCGAATCCAAGGGCGACAACCAAGTCCAGCTTGCACGACAGTCTGCGCACGACGCCCAGCAGAAGGTGGTTGACGTCACTCGAGAGAAGGGCGTCGAGATCGAGCTTCTTCAATCGAGAGTTGATGCTGCCGAGTCTAGGGCGGACGAGCTTGAGGACTACCGCAGACAATTCCAGGACTCAACGCAACAGATTGCCCGCCTCCAACGCGACGTTTCCGAGTACGAAAAGCAGCTGCAACAGTTGCGGCAGACTATCACGCAGAAGGACCGGGAACTCGGGGAACTGGCTGCTCTTCGTCGCGAGCGCGATGACGCTACGCAGGAGATTCAGGGCCTACGATCAACACTGACTAGCAAGAGCGCGCAAGGGGATGCTCTTGGCAAAGCCATGCGAGAGCGTGACTCTCTTTCACGGGAGCTGTCTGATCTACGACGTGAGCAGGACAACCTGACGTCAAAGATGGCAGACAAGAATGCGCAGGTCGACCGGCTCAACAGAGGAAACAACGATCGCGATGCTTTGGTGGCCACTCTTCGCCAGGAACGCGATGACACTGAGCGTGAGATGCGGACTCTACGTTTGACCATGTCCAACAAAGACACACAGATCGAAGCGCTGCAAAAGGTCACACGAGAGAGAGACGCCCTTTCACGCGACTTGTCAAGCTTGCAATCGACCCTGCAGTCTCGAGAGCGTGATGTGGCTGCGTTCCAGAGGAAGATTGATGCACAGGAGAATGCACTTGACGAGCTTAAGCGGCTCAAGAGCGACCTCAACGACCGTACGCGGGAGCTGGAAACGATTCGCAAGACGGTCTCTGAGCGTGATGCCGAGCTGGACGCCATGCGAAACCACGCCGACGAGCCGGATACTCAGATTGATGTCATGCAGGATCTTGTTAGGAAGCGCGATGATGAGCTCGAGGCTCTGCGCGACGAAATCAACGCACAGAGAAGGCAGGTTGATTCTGTCCAGCAACTAGCCGAAGAGCGACTCGAAGCTCTGGAGGAGCTTAGAGATAGTATGAACCGCCAAAAGCAGGAATATGAGGATGAGCTCGAGGTCCTCCAGGAGGATGCTGATGACGTCTTGGAGGAGAAGGCTTCCCTCGAAAAGAAGATTGCTGTTCTCGAGTCGCTACTCCGGGAGAAGGAAGGCCAAATTGCCTCGTCTCAATCTGAGTCACGCGCTCTGCAACGTGAAGAGAAGGCAGTCTTGGAGAACAAGCTCCATGATCTCGAGGCTCGCCTCCGAGAGAAGGACGTACAACATCGTAAGATTCAGAATGAGATCAAGGCCACGCAGCGCGAAGAGAAAACGTCCATAGAGCGCGAGCTTCGTGACTTGGAGTCGCGTCTGCGCGAGAAAGAATCGCAGCTCCGTCTTCTGCAGGCATCCGCAAAGGCAGTTCAGCAGAAGGCGCAGCACGAGGCATACGATCTGGATGCGCAGACACAGGCTCTCGAGAAGCGCCACATCAAGGAGATCAACGGCCTTGCGAAGCAGATCCAATTCCTGCGCGCCCGCTGCTCACGAGCCGAGTCGTTCCGCGAAGCACTGGGATACCAGAAACGCTTCTTCCTCATGCAGATCCAGACCTACAACGAATGGTACGTTTCTTCTAGTTTCGTGGTCGTAATATTTCTAACATACGCACAGCAACCAAGAGGATCTCAATCTCATCTCGCAGATGGGCATCACACCAGACATCACCGTACACGAGCGCCGTCCTAAGCTGAAGTCGGCGGCTCTAGCTGTCATCGCAGCGCTGAGGATGCAGAAGCTGAGCGAGGGCTGGGCACAGAACCGCAAGATTCATGAGCAGTTGAAGCAGAAGCTAGAGAGTATGCGTAGGCAGAGTGGCAAGAGACCTGGCGCTGGTTCGAGGATCGCGAGGTAGAGACTTATGATTGATTGAACTGTTGTTGGGTAGGCGTTTTGGTATTGTTATGCATGGGTGGTGTTATGTCGTCGAGTTCGGCTCGTCATTCTATTCGGTTTTTGACGGACTTCAAGCCTGGTACGGCGTTCATTGATTTGTCTGATCGCTCCTGCCAAGTACGACCAATATATTTACGTGCATGGCAGTGGCGTGCTGCGCTGGAATCTTACATCGAAGGCGCGCTTCAGCACTCCACGTCGTGTCAGAACACGCGCTGCATAATTCCAATTGACTGCAATATCAGTCCTGGCCGTACGAAGTCTACCTTGTCAAAGGCCATAATATAATCCTCGTGTTGCATCTCTTGTATCCAAACACAATCCCAAAGTAGAACATGTGTGAGGCCAGATTAGCAGCACAGCCTGCGCACATCTCTAGTTTACTGCTGTAATACTACGACAAAGATGTATGCTGTTCAGAAACGCAGTAAGGGAGCATCCGAGCACGACGGTCAATACAGTCCTCCCAAACAGGCCTAGCTCAGCCAGGGTCTCACGAGCTCTCCCGAGCGGAGAAGCTCCAGCTTCAAGCAACATCACGTCACACGCACGCAGGCAGCACCAAGCACCCACCCACCTGACAACGCACCCAACAAACCCGATATCCCACGATCTGTACGGAGAGAACCACCTCGATACACAATGGCATCCCGTGTCCTCCGCCCGGCGCTCCGGGCTGCCAACGGCGCGCGCGGTTTCCAGACCAGCGCGGCGCTGAGACAAGAGAGGCCGCTTGTTGCACCGGTCAGGAGGCCTGTCGGCGCTTTCAGGGGAGGGTGAGTCGTCTTCCTCTTCTTTCACATGTCGTGTGCCACCCATCTGGCACATGGTTCGGCGGGAATCGCGACCCAAACATATCGAACCTCTCTCAAGCACATTCATCCTGCTCTCCATACTCCCCAGTCTCTCACGCCGGAGATCCGCCACCACGGCCTCCCGAAGACTGTAGCGCTAATACGATACCCAAGACTCTTTGGCTTCCTCCTCGGCACCGCCACCGCCGGCGCGGGCATGTACTACTACGTGATCGACGAGTACCGCGTGAGCAACCAGCTGCTCACCGAGGACATCTATGCGCTGCAGAGCGCGGTGCAGAGAATAGAGGGCTATGTGAGGACGCTGGAGGAGAAGGTTGGGGAGAAGAGGCGTTGAGCGGGCCGCTTGTCCGTTGAGCTTTCGCTGATCTGCGGAGTACACCGTCCAGGCCGATGATTGAGATGAGGGGTTGTGGTGATGGGAAGCGACAACCAAAACGAGGTGATGAAAATGCGGAGTCTATGCAGCCGGATTTTCTTTATACCAATTGATCTCTTTTCTCGCTGTCTTGCTAGTCAAGGGATTGTGACGACCCAAACTCTATTCTAGGGGGCCCACCATGGGCTTGCAATAGGTCGTCATCCTCTCCGCTGTCCGAGGATCCAGAATCGCTTTTGCTCCCTCATGAAGTGGAGTCCTCGTCGTCCTGCGTCGGGGCAGCAAAGAGCTCCTCACAATACTGAAAGACGTCCGAGAACTTTGCTTCCCTTTCCTCGGAAGTATAATAGGCGTGCCCCTTCCACATTGCCACCACAATGTCCTGCAGATACTCGGCGTCGTAATCCGCGACTACCTTGACCCAGCTCTCATTCCCATAGTACATAGCACAGTCCACCAAGAACCTCCTCGCGGGATCCCGAGCACCTGTGCCGGCGTACAGAATACGACAAACTCTTGGCCCTGGTATCTGGATCGATCCGCTGGGCCACTTTTGAGTTGAAACCCGAACCAATGCTTCTAACACACGTTGCTTCGTGGTCATGTCTTGAATCTTCTCACAGAAGACGTAGAGGCAACTCAGCACCGTGGAGCATTTCAGGGCAGTTGAAGCTTCTGAAGTCTTCGCTGCTTCAGTGTCGTTAGGCTCATCTGGTTGACTATCGAGAGGGACGGTCCCGAAACGTGCCAGGTTGTTGGGGTCGTACAGCAGGGCCAGGTACATAGCGATGACTTCAGGATCGTCTTCTGGGAGCTTCACAGTCCCAGTCTCGCCCTCAAGCCAGGAGACTCCACTACTGCCGTGGCTGTTGTGTCCTCTCAAAGCGTTTGCAAAGAACAGGGACTTGGCGACAAGCAAGTCTTTGTGGATAATGAAGGTTTGCAGCTGACTTTTGCCCTCGCCTGCCGCGGCGGAGTGTTCAATATCATCAGTGTAGCCCACGACGATTTTGACAATGGGGCCTGCAAGGCAGCTGTCAGCCATATTAGTATGGAAGCAGAACGGCGGCAAGTGCGTTCAGGGACACACCTGCTGAGCAACACGCCCGAACTGATGAGTCCTTTGGCCATCGTTGCAATGAGGAGCCGCCGTTCTGGGTTGTGGAAGACGTAAGTGGAAGGTAAAGAGGTATAGCGATTTAAGGCAGACAGCTGTGGCGCAGCTGCGAGCTGGTCACGTGGTGGTAGCTATTTCGGCCCTGAACGTGTAAGTAGAGGAGCATGCTGTTTGTGATCTCTACACTGGGCGCAATAGCTAGGCCACTCACCATGTGCCCTGTCCATCCATAATGGTGCAACCATCATTGTCACCCTCCTCTACTATCATATTAGATGGCAAGATCGAAACCATGCCAATCTCAAACGAAAACAACCACTGCCACATCATTTACTAGCCTGGCTCGTTGTCATCATAGCAAGATAAACAGCCATCTCGTCCTTTCATAGTACGCCGCCGGACGCCAGCAGAAGACACACTCCTCTACCGACTGCGCGTCATCGAGGACCGTACATGGCCCGGAATCGCGAATGTGCTAGACCGTACCGCCCACCTCGTTTCAATCCGCTACTACCTGGTCAATGCTGCAGACCAATCTTCGATGGAAGAGGACGATAATGCTATGAGCGAGTGTTTTATCGACGGCCTTTGCCGTGACCCTAATAGCATGAACATCAGTGCCGAGATGGGATCACCCACTGCAGGGGTACAGGGCTGCTGGCGCGGATTGAAGTAGCAGATGAAGGTTCCGCGGATTGTATTGACGCTCTCGTTGCTCGAGGAGAAAGGGTGCGGTCTACTAGACCGAGGATGAAGCTGTCCTCCAGGGTTGAGTAGGCGGTCAAGACGAGAAGGATCTTTTTCAGGATATGACGTTTAAGGGGATGCGCGAAGGCGTTATTTGGGGTCGCTATGAAGGAGCTCGTTTTCTTTGCCTGATTAGGTTGACATGCGACCCTTGCCGAATCTTCTGTAGGTGCTAGATTTGCTGCAGAATACAGTTCAATTCTGATAGCTTACAGAGCAGAGAGTAGTAAACACTACATAGCAGATGTGTTTAGTAAACTTGTTGTGGGAGTTGTGGCCAACTTAGGGGATCTATTGTTCCCATGAACAATCGCGAAAAAGAAACGAGCTTCCTTGTGCAAGATGCTGGAAGAAAGTGACCTTTGTTGTTGAGAGCCTTCCATGTGGCGTACGAACGGCTTCGATAAAAGCTCATCTTTACCTATGTTTGCGTGGCTGTATTAGCAAACGCCCGATGATCAATGTGAAGTCGTATGTTCGGCAGCCAGATCTTTGCTGTGACCGGGCCTTGTCATGCGGCGATACTTCGTAGGGCAGCGCGGCGTGCACGGGCATCACTGAGAGCTCGACATTGTGCATTATAGTACCGAAACAAGGGCTCATCGCGGTACTCGATTTGAAATCGCCCCCCGAGCCGGATCCACCATAGCAGCAGGACTTGTACCTGGCGTTGTGCCTTCGGTGTCCCTAAAGAACACCTGGCCTCGAAAATAGGTGATTCCCGGTCCTCCGTAAATGCGAGAGGAGCACTCTGTGTAGATTAATAATTCGCTTTCGGGTAGCGTGCAGCGGCAACAGCTCTTGCCTAATCAGGCCGAGCAGAGAGGTACCAAATGACAGGCGCAGATGAAGCAGCGCGTGAACTGGCGCCGCACGCCATAAAGGCTTGTCGCAGGTACATGATTGGCAGCAAGTGGGCGCAGGAACTCAACGTGTCCAATACATAGTGAAAAGCCAGCAGGGGTGGCTGCTATGCGGAGCCCTGGAATCCAGCGCGCTAAACCAGACTAGTAAAGGCCAGGTTGCTTCCCAGAGCTGCACGCCACGAGTACCATTACAGTTATAAACTCCCAACCCACCGCCTCAGCTACTCCCTTCCACTCCACTGCAGCAGAGGTTTTCCCACTCCGCACCTCTTGTACCTCTTACCCCCCATAGACCCAATTGCACATTCACACCCGCCACAATGAAGTGCTCCACCATTTGCGCTGCTTTCTTCGCCGCCGTCGTCGCGGCCTCTTCAGATGTCGTTCAGCTGAAGACAGACACATTTAAGGAGTTCGTCCAGGACAATGACCTTGTCCTCGCAGAGTGTAAGTTCACAAACATGCTATGTTTACGGGCATATACACGAATTGCACGACTAACACCAGCACAGTCTTCGCGCCATGGTGCGGTCACTGCAAGGCCCTCGCCCCAGAGTACGAGACCGCCGCCACAACACTCAAGGAGAAGGACATCAAGCTTGTCAAGGTCGACTGCACAGAGGAGCAGGATCTCTGCCAAGAGTACGGTGTTGAGGGTTACCCCACCCTGAAGGTCTTCCGTGGCCTCGACAACATCTCGCCCTACTCCGGTCAGCGCAAGGCCGACTCGCTGATCTCGTACATGACAAAGCAGGCTCTGCCCGCTGTCTCTGAGGTCACCAAGGACACACTTGAGGAGTTCAAGACCGCCGACAAGGTTGTCCTCGTCGCCTACTTCGCCGCCGACGACAAGGCCTCCAACGAGACCTTCAACTCGGTTGCCGACAGTCTCCGTGACAACTACCTCTTCGGTGCCACAAACGACGCCGCTCTCGCCAAGGCCGAGGGTGTTAAGCAGCCCGGTCTTGTCCTCTACAAGTCGTTTGACGACGGCAAGGACGTTTTCACAGAGAAGTTCGATGCGGAGGCCATCAAGACCTTTGCCTCCGTCGCTGCCACTCCCCTCATCGGTGAGGTTGGCCCTGAGACCTATGCCGGCTACATGGCCGCCGGCATCCCCCTCGCCTACATCTTCGCCGAGACACCCGAGGAGCGCGAGGAGCTTGCTAAGGAGCTGAAGCCCCTCGCTGTCAAGCACAAGGGCGCCATCAACTTCGCCACCATCGACGCCGGCGCTTTCGGCCAGCACGCCGGCAACCTCAACCTCAAGCCCGGCACATGGCCCGCTTTCGCCATCCAGCGCACCGACAAGAACGAGAAGTTCCCTTACGACCAGGACCTCAAGATCAACGAGAAGGAGATCGGTACCTTCGTCGAGGAGTTCCTCGCTGGCAAGGTCGAGCCCTCCATCAAGTCCGACCCCATTCCCGAGAAGAACGACGACCCCGTCAAGATCATTGTCGCCAAGAACTACAAGGACATCGTCATCGACAACGACAAGGATGTCCTCGTCGAGTTCTACGCTCCGTGGTGCGGTCACTGCAAGGCTCTTGCTCCCAAGTACGAGGAGCTTGGCCAGGCTTTCGCTTCGTCTGAGCTCTCCAAGCTTGTGACCATCGCCAAGGTCGATGCCACCACCAACGACGTTCCCGACGAGATCCAGGGCTTCCCCACCATCAAGCTCTTCGCCGCTGGCAAGAAGGACGCCCCCATCGACTACTCTGGCTCCCGCACTGTCGAGGACCTTCTCCAGTTCATCAAGGAGAACGGTTCCCACCAGGCCGTTGGTGTCCTCGCTGAGGCTGCCGACGCCGTCGAGGATGGTGCTGAGGAGCTCGCTGAGCAGGCCAAGGCTGCCACCGAGTCTGGCGCTGAGGAGGCCAAGGAGGCCACAGAGTCTGTCAAGTCTGGTGCCTCTGAGGCTACCGAATCCGCTTCCAGCGTTGCCTCTGGCGCCGCTGCGTCGGCTAAGGCGGCTGCTTCTATCGCCGCTGAGGCTGTCAAGAATGCGGCCGGTGCTGCCGTCGGCGACGACGAGGAGATCCACGACGAGTTGTAGATCTTGCTCTTCGTCATCTTGTCATTTAGCGATTCTTTGATTGGTTTGATATCCTCTACGACGTCTTCCTTGCACAAGACGGGCTCGGGTAAAAGCTTGTAACGATTTACATGGGCCATGTGCAAGTCCCTGTTCTTTTTTTGGGTCGAATTAAGGATATCACGGGTAGCTATATAGCTCAATGGAGTTCCGGATCGAAATGTTGAATTATCGACTCGTTGCCTCAACTTATGTGATGCTTATGCTCAAGCCAGACTCTGTTAGTTAGCCTTTGCAGTCGTGTTGTAACTTTCATCTCAAAGCATTGGCGTGTGGAGTTAGTTGCATCAGCATCTGGCCTACTTGGATCTTCCAGAGCATGGAGCTCGTCCAGGGCTTCAGCAAGTCTACCTCGCTCTCTGTGCTCCTCAAATCCGTCCTTGCTTTCGTTTTCGCAGCATCGGCCGTCCCAGATAGTACAGCTTCAAGATTTAGACCTCCTGTCCTCGAGCTCTTTGAAGGTCTCCTTGAGCAGCACCTCCATCTGCATAAGCTTCGTCTCAACACTGGGTAAGGAGCGAAAACTCGTCGAGCTGGGGACAAGGTCAACCGAAAACTCCAGTCGGCAGTCATGTGCATGTGCCGATAGTCTAAATCCTGGTTCTTGACACATGTGGTCGGTGTGGAGACTGAAGAGCCGTTTGCGAGCCGGCCGCAGACCGTATGGTGACTTGGGGCACTATCGTCTCGAGAACTTCGCAGACACTATTATCTCTTTAGACCTCAACAATGTCACTCGCTTCACTATTGCAGCTACAGGCACAAGTACGCTGCAGTTTTTGTATTTGAAACCGCAGATGCGGGATACGAGCTGACATTACGCTGTCGAGACGTGCGCATGACTCCTTTTGGGGCTCACAGGCAGATATCCGATTTGGACTGACGCTGCTTCCTGATCCTCCGCTTGCTATTGCTCAGGTCTACCTCTCTGACGCACAGATCCTATAAAAGATGATCAGGCTTCTTTCTGGACACTGATATTGATCGACTTGCGTATCGTCTGTTTGCTTTGGCAGAATCACAAAGGAGGTTCCTTTCGTTTGTGCGCCAGACTAGGTTTTGGAGTCACCTCTTTCTGGTTTCCAGTCTCGGCACGCTTGATAGCGTCATTGTTGGCATCGAGTTTAGCTTGAATCTTGTCAAGTTCACGTTGTATCCGATTAAGGCCCGCTTCGGCATTCCTGCAACGGACGACCAGCTCGTCGCGCTCTTTCATTTGAGCCAAGAGCTCGTTCCTGGTGGCTTGGTACATTGCACGATACTTGTCCCATACTGTGAAAATCTTGTCTCTAGTCTTCAACATAGTGGCACACTTTTCCTTGAGCTGGGTGTGGTCGGAAAGCAAAGGCCGGGTACCAAGAACGCTGATGCAGAGCTCGTAGAGGAACTCCTTGGGCAAAACGAAGCCACCCGCATTCAGGATGAAAGGCCTGCCGTGTTCCGAGTAGACCCTCACAAAGAGCTCACGTGCCGGACTACCCTCCGGCGTTCCATAGTAGATGGTCTGGATCGAGTCGCTTGTAGGGTAACGGTTGAGTCGGCTGCCGTATGAAGAGGCTTCCTGAGACTGCGCTGTCATAGCTGCTAGAACGAGGTCCTTGGTCGTAGTGTCGATAAGTTTTTCTGCGAGAACGAAGAGTTTGCTAAGGTCGTAGAACTGGTCGTGTACTCCTCCAGTAGGAATTGCTTGTTTGACAGGAAGCTTGTTGGCCTGTGCAGCATCAGTTAGCGGAGAACTTCCTGGTATTGCAACATGAGTACTTACGTAGAGAAGAGTCATGTACAGTGAAAACACGTCAGGCTCGTCCGCAGGCAGGCTCACGGCGCGAAATTCTGACTCTTTCCACGGTCCCTCAATGGCCTTCTTGAAGAAGTCGCTGCGTCGGCAAATAAGACCCTGGTGGACGAAGAACTCCTTCGACTTAGACGCCTCGCCGACTGTAACGCGGATAAAAGGGGAATTGAGGTAGCTGGACCGTCATTATCGTCTAGCAAACGTATACGAGACTCAGACTTACTCATAATCATTCGACTTCTTCACACGAACATCTGTGGTCAGTATTGTGGATTCCATGGCTTGGTCTTCACGTGTTGTTGAGGAGTTAAGGTGCAGGCAAGGTGTGTGCGGTGCTCGTGATTTTGTGTTGTGGGTCGGCAGCTCTCTTTCACTCTGAACAAACGCACTAGCTTGGCAGGTGTTCGAGTCCGGGCGAGCTTGACATGAATCGCGTGCAATATAGCAGCGGTGTCGCGCTTGGTAATGCTATCTGGCATGCCTTCTTTCGTGTTTTTCTTTTTAAAATCGCAGGGTTACATGATTGCTTCCAAGATAGATCTCGCGTTATCGGAACAGATGCGACCAAAGTTGTCTACGGCTGTTCTCCATCGTAGCCAGGAGGTTTCAAGGTATTTCCAAGGTGCCTTTGTTGAGGCATAAAGACAGCATATTCTTGTCAACAGTTGTTACCTGCAAAGCGTACACTTACAAGCTGTGAGGTCCTCCAAAAGATGTCCCACTTGTTCAACGACATGTGAAGATAGCGTGAGACCCGCATCAAGTGAAAGCGAGCATCGAGTCTAACGCACAGGGCGAGAGTCTCGCACATAGCCAGCCGTGAGTTGCTGATCGATTTTGTCACAGCAATGATAAAGAGCCAGAAGCGTATCGTAGGATGTCGGAATGAACCCCTGGCGTACATCGGTGGGGCTACCCCTACTAGTTCGATGCTGAACCGCCTCGCAATTGAAGCTACATACATCGAGCCTCGCATCACCTCCATAAGCAAATTCCCTTGACATCAAGAATATGCTCAGCAGTCTCCTCGGAGCAGCTCTTCGGCACGTGATTATTCTGCTTTCAACATACGCAGCAATCAAACTAATACCCTTCCTCAACAGCTGGTTGCCGCAATCTGAACCTAAACCCTGGAAATTGGATTATGAAGATGTTCTCGAAGCGAGGGCGCAGCTAAAGGCTCTAGGCCTGCCAATGGAGCTGGCTCTGGAGATTTTGGAGTATGCAGAGTACTGGCCTGCACGACACTTCTCATCTAAGGAAGGAAAGACGGTCAAAGTCGCTGCGACGATGTTCCGATCAAGCACAGCAGGGCTCTGCGTAGACG
Organism: Stagonosporopsis chrysanthemi; assembly: GCA_022560025.1. Classification (NCBI taxonomy): domain Eukaryota; kingdom Fungi; phylum Ascomycota; class Dothideomycetes; order Pleosporales; family Didymellaceae; genus Stagonosporopsis; species Stagonosporopsis chrysanthemi. Next base: position 207,493 of record JAFISE010000035.1, on the reverse strand, counting down.
TTGACATCTTTAATGATCCGGCCGTCGATAGCCTGCGCAAGAGTGGTGAGAAAGTGAAGATAAAAGCTGTCGAGTTTCAAATCAGGAGTCGCGATCAAGGTTGGACCTCCGAGCCCACACAAGGAACCTTCAGTACATCTTCCTGGCTAGAAACTTCCATTTTACGTGGTTTGGAAGACTATAACACCCAATTGAATCCTTCTTGCTGGCTCGATAGTGTGTTCGAGTCACCGCGGTCCTTTCAACAGCACATCACGCCGCAGGGATGGCAGCTTGTCAGACGTCCCGAGTACGCTGAGCAAGGCCCTCAGGGCGGAGAAGGAGATCTGGCCTGGTATCTGCAGGGTAACCGCGTTGCTACCCAGGGTCGTTCAGAGGAGTACAAGGTTCGCTGGACCCATGATGACTATGAAGGCAATGAGGGTTCTGGCAGGGGTGAGGGGTTTCTGAGCGAGCTCAAAGAGGGAGATCGATTGCTGGTCTGGGCTAGAGCTAAGGTTCGTGGTTTTTCCATTAAAAGAAGCGACTTCTATATCAGCTGCTAACTTCAGACAGTGGCCGGGGTGGCAATGCGTTGTTGAGAACGTTAGCATTACGGTTTACTATGGGCTTTCGTAAAATCTGCATCTTCTCAGACCGGATGTATGGTTGTTGACCATACGCTAAAAGAGGTGCGTCGCGTCAGTTATGATCATATAGATACAAGATCAGGTGCGCTGAAGCGGCACCTCCAGCGTTGAAGCTATTGCCTCCGTTTGGCACTTTGGCTTTGCCAGGACAGGGTGCATTGAAGTCGAAGACTAGGTTGTGACTGCGATGAGGCTCAAGCCAGGCCGCAATGGAGCGTACAATTTCTACACAAGTATCGTATGACCCTTTGGTTTGGCCATGCCTGAGGCTACCTTCAGGAGCGCTGCAACTCTTGTGAAGCAGCAGCCAAAGAAAGAGAGGTTCGAAGGAGCTCTCGCTGACTTTTGGGCGGTTGCTGGAGCTGATCGACACAGTTGAGAGGGACGGCTGGCCATCTATGTTCGAACTGATTCACACAGCCGTCAATCCGCTCGAGGCCAACAGCGACAAAAGGTCCCTCCGGAGGACCTTTACATGACAGCGGCTGCTCCCACTAACCATACAGGGTTGGTTAAGCGATTGGCCGGTGTGTGTTGGGATGTGTTCAAAGAACCCAACAGCAATGACATCAAACACGTCTCGAGCTCATCTGAACGGGCTTAACGCGTCACGATCGCCACTTCCCCAAACTCTCCGCAAGGCTGTGCTTGTGAGACCCTCCGATAAGCAGCACCTGTGCCGCAGATCGTCGATATTCGGTCACAGAATGCAGCGAATCAGATGAGGGCAAGGCTGAACTTGCGCATAAGGTGGAGGTGACTTTCTGGGCAGCCGCATGAGCAAGCTGTTCCCCCACACCTTTGCGCTTCCTCTTCACCAGCGAGCAACAGAAGACGACCTACTGCTTTGACTGCTCCCTGCTTGCCCTGACATACGTAGCTGCCACAAAGGCCTCTTCAGGCAACACCGAACGAGCCCCACATTTTGAGACATTCCATTCCGTCACACCCCGCACCCAGCATCGCACTCTCCGCAGCAATGGCGGAGTCTTTCGAGACGCCCAACAAGAAGCGAGATGGTCACATCCCTTCACCACTGCAGTCGCTTAGCAGCTCTATAGCTTCGATCGGCCGTTCACCGCCGCCAGGTCATACAATGGGATCCAGCCCCAGCCCACACGCGCACCGCGGGAGCTTCGCTGAGCAGATGCGCGCAGGTCCTGGCTCGCCGCGCGCCTCGCGACAGCCCTCCCTTTCGCAGCAAGCTTTTCAAGACCTGATCAACAACCCGCCGACCAAGGCTGGCGACCCAAAGTTTCAAGGGCGCGACTGGAAGACGGTTAGACTGGGCGAGATTGTGGACCCTGATCTAGTTCGCTTCGTAGAGTATGATACAAGCGTCGAGGATGCTACAAGCGTATGTTTCGCCGCCTACCAACAAGACCACTACTAACAGCTACAGTTACTCGTCAAGTCTGGCGCGCCCAACGTTGTCCTGCTTCGCGAAGACGCCAGCACCCGCCACGCAATCGGTACCTTCGACTACAGCGACTTGAACGCATATCTCCTCCTGGTCGTCGGTCTCGCACACCCGGAAGAGCAAGACGTAGCATCCTTCGACGAGCTCGCAAAGAAGGGACGCGAAGGAAAACCCATTCCCCTGAAGGACGTCAAGGACCTGGGCAAGAAGGAGCCACTGATTACACTGCCTCACACGGCAGACCTGACCAAGGCTATGGAGGTTTTTGGCAGTGGTGTTCATAGAGTATTGGTCGCGAAGGAGGGTACAACAGACGTTATTGGCGTGCTGACACAGTTGAGGCTTGTCAAATTCTTCTGGGAGAACAGGGCGAGCTTTCCTGTCGTTGACCAGCTGTACCCGCAGCTACTCAAGGACTTGAACATTGGACAGAAGCAGGTTTTGGCCATCAAGTGAGTGTTGGATTATAAGACTGCGAAGGATGGGACTGACGACAGACAGCGGCGATAAGCCCTTGGCGACAGCTCTCGAGCTTATGCACAACGAGGGCGTGTCCTCTCTTCCAGTGCTCGACGCGCAGAACAACGTCATCGGCAACATCTCTCACGTTGATGTCAAGGCATGTGCATCCTCCCATTTCAAGTATGTCAGCTGCTGACTTCAAGATATAGTTGCTCACAAAGTCAACCTCCCTGCCTCTCCTTCGCTCCTCCTGCATCCACTTTATATCTGTCATTCTCTCCGAGCGTGGCGTGAACGACGGCAAAGATTCATTCCCTGTCTTCCACGTCAACCCCTTCAGCACACTCGCGCACACTGTTGCCAAACTTGTCGCAACCCGCTCACACCGTATGTGGGTTGTCGATACGCCATCACCTGCATCTTCAGGTCCCCCAACACCCGCGATCCAGCCCGCTGTCCTTATCCCTCCCTCGCCGATCACACCACTCCCCGTCTCCTTGTCCGGCCCAACGCCTGTGAATACGGCGGCTCCAACACATCTTGCAGCCTCCGGCGCTGTGGCACCCGCCATCTCTGCGAGTGCAATTCCAGGAGCGAGCCTATCTGGCAGACTCAGTGGTGTGATAAGCCTGACCGACATTCTGAACGTTTTCGCGCGCGCAAACGGACTTCATCCACATGACCCCGATGAGGCGCGCCGGGCGAGAAGGCGCAGCAGCTCAAGTAGCATGCGGACTAGCATGGACAGCTCACGCAGCGAAAGCATTTCCGGAATCGCACATACATCCGGACGAAGGAGCAGCGTCAGCGAACGGGAAAGGACCGCAAGCATCCAAGGGCTGGGTGGTTCGCGGGGCAGACCTGCTTGAGCTGGTCATGTATGGACGGTCTTCTTTGGTCTGATACGGCCCAAGCTAGGAGATTGGACTTGCAACGCGTCTGGGATTGTGGGGCTTTGGTTATCACGGCGTTCTAGCGACTGCACGGGCATAAGACCTACATAGGCAAATATCAAAGATAGAATCTGAATTTGACATGGATACTAAAGAGCTCGCGTCTTTTGAGCGATCATTTCGAAGAACAATAGAACGCTTTGTTAGCTACAGCTTGCTATTGCTTGACACCCACAGCTTACTAAACACATGTATGATTGCAAAAACAAAGCGTATGCTGCACTCGTTACATTCGTATGTTAGAGTCAAATTTAACTGGGTTCTGCATTCATTATAACTGACAAAGGGTTCTATAGCTCTTGACAACCATCGCTCAAAAGACACGAGCTCCTTCGTGCGGCATGAAGTTCCCATGCGCCCAACCTCGCTTCGCGCGCTTCATACAAATCTTCTATCATACACGTGTCTATTCTATCTCTATCTACCCATCGTACATTGCTGAGTGTTTACAAGATTTTCGCCTATATTTACATGCAAAGGGGAAAAAAAGGCATCTTACAAGGTCCTCGGCTGCTTCGTCTCGTCGTAGGTCTGGATCTTGTCGCCGATCTTGAAGTCGGCCCAGTCTTTGAACGAGATGCCGCACTCGGTGTCCTTGCGCATGGACTCGACGTCCTTCTTCTGGTTCTTGATGTTGTCGATGAGGCCTGGGGCGGTTAGCGCACGTTCTTCAGACATTGTTTCTCGCACATATGTGCAAAGGAGAGAATAAGGGGGGGGGCTCACCATCATGCACAACCGCGTCTCCACGCAGGACCCTCGCCCTGCTCCCGCGCTCCACTACGCCGTTGCGCACCTTCGATCCCGCAACCTTCATCTTCTTCTTCCCGCCCAGCCCGATCTCGAAGATGGCTGCTATGTCGACTTCGCCCGTGACCTTCTGGACGACGGTGGGCGGCAGCTTGGCGCTGAGCAGGTCGCGCACCATCTCGACGGTGCGGTAGATGATGTTGCTGTCGAGGACCTTGACGCCCTTTTCCTCTGCGAGCTTGGCGACGTGGGGCGGGATCGGGGTGTTGAAGTTGACGATGTGGGCTTCGGCGTCGGCGGCGTGCTGGATGTCGAATTCGCTGGGCGGGCCGACGCCGTGGCGCAGAATGCGCGATGTGACTTCTGCGTTGCCGAGGGCGCTGACCGAGTCGATGACTGCTTCGACGGAGCCCGAGACGTCGCCTTTGATGATGAAGGAGACTACCACGGGACCCTTCTCTTTCGCCTCTACCTCGACGGTGGAAGGTTCGGTGCCCTCCTCTTCGGCGAGCTTAGCGGCTTCTTCGGCCTCGCGGCGGGCGGCTTCTTCGCGGCGGGCGATGTTGATAGCTTCCATGTCTTTGGCCATTTGCTCGCGCTCAAGCTTCTCAATGCGCAGGTTCGAGACGGCGGAAGCTTCTTGGTCATCAGTGGCTTGGAGGACTTCATCGCCGGCGATGGGCTGATCGCGCCACCCATCTACTTCGACGGCGACACCGGGTCCGGCCTCTTTAATTGCGACGCCGTTCTCGTTACGCAGGCTACGCACGCGAGTCCATGTTGTACCTGCAACGAGAGCGGTGCCCTGGCGAAGCGTGCCGCTGCGGACGAGCACAGTAGCGACACGTCCGGACTTCTTGGTTGTGCCTTCAAGGACGGTGCCTTCGACGTTAGCTTCGGGGTCAGCGCGGTGATCGAGAAGTTCAGAGAGTGTCGTGATAGCTTCTTCGAGGTCGGGGATACCCTGCCCGGTCTTGCCGCTGACGGGAATGGCCTGCACATCTCCACCAAAGTCTTCAACGTCGATGCCGTGACGGCCAAGGTCGAGCTTGACGGCGTCGGGGTCAGCCTGCTGCTTGTCCATCTTGTTGATTGCAACGATGATTGGGACCTTCGCCGCCTGAGCATGCTTGATGGCTTCAACAGTCTGGGGCATGACTGAATCGTCAGCAGCAACAACCAACACTACGATATCGGTGACATTAGCACCACGTGCGCGCATTGTTTCGAAAGCAGAGTGACCAGGTGTGTCGAGAAATGTGATCGTCTTGCCGTTGGCCTGGGGCACACTGAAAGCACCGATATGCTGTGTGATGCCGCCAAACTCGCCAGCAGCGACACTTGTCGAACGCATGTAGTCCAGGATTGTAGTCTTGCCGTGGTCGACGTGACCCATGATGGTGACCACAGGCGGCCTGGACGGCAGCTCGGCGTAATCCTCTGGTGCTACTTCAGGAGCAGGGTAGAGATCGCCATCCTCGTGTTCGCCCAGGAACGTAGGCTCGAAGTTGTACTCCTGCGCAATAAGGCCCGCATGCTCGGCGTTGAGAATTTGCGTAGCCTGCACATCCTCAAATCCTAGGTCTTCCAACTTGGTAACGAAGTCCTCCACCCTCAGCCTCAGCATCCCCGCTAGATTGGCAACACTGATGTACTCGGGAAGAGTGATTGGCGTTGGTTCGGCCTTCTCCAATCGTGCCGCCTTCTTTGCTTCCTTGCGAAGACGCTTCTGCTCCTTCACATTGACATAGCGGTCCTCAGCATCGTCCTCTTCATCTCGCATGACACGTCTGGTGTTTCGATTGCCAGTCTTGCGGCGTTCGGGCTCTTCGTAGCGATTGCGCACCGCTGTAGGCTCGTCATCCATCTCAAATCGTCTTCGTCGTCGCTCCTTTTCGACATCGCGGCGTTTAGTGTCCCAATCGTCTTCGGCTTGGTGGCTTTGAGGTTCCACCAGCACCTTAGGAGCTCGCTTGCTGACCCATTCGTTTGCGGCATCTGCTAATGACTCTCGTGTGGCCTGTGCGGGTCGGTACATCGTTGTTCGTTGATTGCTTTGAGGGGGCTGATGCGTAGTTGGTCTGCTCGGTGAGGTCTGCTCGGCGTTTGGTCGCTCACGGTATGTAGGTTTGTTCGGGCAGGCGGAGCTCATGTGGCCTGTAGATCCGCAGTTGAAACATTTTCGTTGTACGTTGGAGTTCCTCGCCAGCGGCTGGAATGGTCTCGAGGGTCCACTGGTATTGCCCAGCAGCTTGTCCAACTCGGATTGATCCAGCCTCCCTCTGCTTGGTGCTGCACGTGCGGGTGGTCTTGTCTGTTGGCTTTGTTGACCTTGCGCGGGCTCCGCCTGGGGTTCGGTTCTCCTTCTCAGATGCCCTGACCCGAAGGTTGGGCTATCAAAGGCAGGCCTCGAGTCCATGTTCACCCTAAAGCGATCTCGTTGAGGTCGTCCGTCAAAACGTCCGTCGCTGCCCAGTCTCCGCACACCAGGTGCAGACCTCTGGTCTCGTCCCATGCCATCAAACAACCCATTCCGGTTCGATAGCCGCCTTTCCTGCGCCGGTTGTCGCTGGGGAGCAGGCGGGGCTGGTGGTGGTGCGGACGCTGCGAGTGCCCTGCGCATCCTCTCCGCCTGCGTGAGTGGTCGTGCTGGTGCAGGTGCAGAGGCATTGTCGCTCTTGTACAGTTGTGCTTCGGCATCGAGTACTCTGCTTGATGAGTTCAGGAGTCTTCGCTGTGTCGATGGCGCGTTCGCTGTTGCCAATTGGCGAGTGGCGCAGAAGACGCAAATGTCGCGAGTCGATGAGACCTGTCTGGTCAGTAATACCCTTAGCATTGATGGAGGTGGATGCAACACACTCGAAGTCCCTGTGCGCGGCGCATGGTGGCGGTGAAGTGATTCAATGAGCGCTGCCCGTGGTGGTGAGCTGTAGCAGACAGCAGGACTTTTGACATCGACATCTCTCCGGGGTTAGCGGCAACTGCATGTGCATTGTGGAGCATTTCCGCCCGCCGCTAGCGCGGCCAACCACCATTCACAGGCGTGATGATGCGGACATGCATCGTGTCGAGAGGTTATCTTCTTCTCGAATGCCTTCAATTGTGTATGCTTGGCAACTGCTTTTGGTTTCACACATTCAAGAAGGCTCAGTTGATTCGGATTTAATGAGCAAGTGTGCGTCTGACGAGAAGTCCAGCAATTTCTAAGCTTGTAATATGCTCCTCAAAATGTCAATTAAATCACAGCAACGCATCACAATGATGAGTGCAATACAAACATGTTCAACTTGCAAAGCAGGCAAATGTCTGTACATATACCAAGTTTTGCCACTTGAAAAAGGCGTTTACTTTCGTCTGTTCGCCCTACTTTAAGATTGTGATCACATGTACAAAGGAGCGTTTGATTCGACTGCTGTGTGCCCTAAATCACCACTCTGTGCGCGCTTCAATCCAGCACATATTTCTGTAGTGCACCAGGTGATGGCAAGGTTTTCTTGTTCTTAGAGACGAGCTTTCTTGTAAGCATCTGAAGTCGAATCACTGCAATGTCACGGTTCACTCACAGATATGCTCAGGGAAGACACTTCACAAAGTCAACATTGGTCAGGCGTGATGTTCAAATCACCGAAGAGCACAGCACAGACAGTGTCGAGGGAGAATAATCGTTCGAGGACGTACGACACACGCTGTCCTGGAAGGGTGCTCGATTAAGCGTGCCTAAAGGACCTTGAACTATGCACAGCGAAAATCATATTGGAAGCAATAGAAGTGGTACATGCGAACGAGATCCACAAAAAGACACAAACCGGAGCCGAACAGGCGTTCGATCTGGTCGACAATCATTACCGATTTCTGATTCGTCGATCGCGCCGTTCTTCATCTGCTCCAATACGAGGATGAACTCTATGTCACGAACTAAGGAAGTGCAATCTCGAACGGCATTCCAGTTGTGTAGTTTAGGAATGCAAAGCAAGCCCTAGCGCCGAGAGAGGACGTGTCGCCGTGCACACTGCAGCCTTGGGAGTCGGCCCCGCGCGGATGAATGCCTTGCCTTCAACACGCTCAACGCCTGTTGTGAACACGGTCCGGAGAGTGCACTACATACAGAGCAGCAGGGTGAGGGATCAGCGCGCCACCAACGAGCGTTGGATGGGCGCTGGTTCGTGTCAAAGCTGGTGCAGACCGTCGCGTCGACGTATCACAGGCGCTGCATCGAGTGTTCATCTCTGGGAGCTGGCGGTTCTTCGCCAGGCACGCCGCAGTGGAGCCAATACACGACAACGTGGGCCTGGCGGCCGCATCCCGAATCTGTCGAGGTGCATCTGCTGGGCAGGGGTGGCTGTGGTCCCTGAAAGACGCAAGCGAAGAAGCGAGAGGGGCGTGCCTGGGCCTGATTCGCCATGTTCGTGTACCTTTACCTCCGCTGTGTTTCATGAGGGTGTGCGGCAGATGGTCGAGTAGAGGCGTAGAGCTACGGAGAGCTGCTTGCGGCGGCGGAGCCGGCAGCTGCAGCTGCAGCTTGAATTGGCCGAGCTGCCTTTTACACCACGACACGCTCTGACTCGAGTCGGCCAGGGATGATGCTGGAGCAGCTGCACGTCGTCCTGAAAAGCTGATAGTGTACCGCGACCACCGCCTGTCAGAATCCCAGCGCTGTCCCAATAACGACGCCGATCGCGCCAGTCTCGCGCCGAGTTCCAATTCTCTTCTTCCGCGGCTTCTTGATCTGCAGGTTGCGGCGCCGAAATTGGCCTCGCAGCAACGAGCCTGCGTGCAGCATTAGCCTCCGCGCGCAGCTCTATCTGGCTTTGCCGTGCTGTAGCTTGGAGTTACAACGCCGACTGTCAGAGAAGCCCCCCCCTGAACGACTGTCCCTGATCCGTCCCCGCATCGACCAGCGCGTGGGCCACCCAGTCCGCTCTTTCTTGTCTCGCATCATGCGAGCAGCCTGCTCTGCATCCTGGAACCGAGCGCCGGCTGCCGCTGCTGGCGACGAGTAACGGCCCCCGAGTGACGAGCGACGAGTGCTGGCGCAAGCTACGAGCGCGACCACCCGCAGTCGAGGCTACGCCGCCCGCTACATCTGCGCATGTCACCGTCTGCCCCGACACTCGTCGACAATTGCTTGCGTCCGGCCGTCTTGGAGCTACTCGACCGTCCCGGAGAACGCCCCAGGGCCTCTTTGTGGGATCGCCCGACTGCAGACATTCCATCCTTGATCGCTGTCGAACATGGCCAGCTTCGCACACGACGACCGCCGGCCGACGACCCCCACGGGTCCTTCTCGGACACACAGGACCAACGGCGCCATGCGCGCCCTCGATACAGACACGCCGAGGCAGGAAACCTTCTTCGACGATGCCACCCCCGGGGACAATGCCAGGGACTCGAGGGCCGAGTCCGAGCCAGACCATCTGCGCGACTCCCACGACCTCTCTTTCGCCGAGGGAGCTACCGCGCGCCACTCGGTAGTCGACAACATGTTGCTGTCGCTCGACCAGTTCTCAACCGCAAACATGTTTGGCGGCGCGTCCTCGAGCAGCCGGCGTGACGACGAGCCCTTCTACATCAGAGACAACTCCTACCGGCCCCCAGGGAATCGCAATCGCGGGCACACGTACACGACCTCCAACTCGTCTGACTACGACCTGTATGCTGAAGAATCGGCACCTCGATACCCGTCCCAGTCGCGCGCGCGGAGAAGCAACAGCAGCAACAACGTAGCGTCCACCCCCAAGAGGAACGGCAGTACACGCGACCCCTACCCCAGACGACAGGCGAACGCCGTGTACGGGCAGTACCAGCAGACGGCACACATGAGAGGCGGGACCAGCAAGGGTAGCAAGAGCAGCGGTTCGTCGAGCATGGATTTTGGACAGAGTGGCGTGTTGGGTACACACCGATTGGGTTTTGGAAAACGCTCTGCCAGTTTTGATCATAGCAATAGATCTGGACTCACGTCGGTCAACAACGACTCGGTGCTGGATAGAGGAAGAACCGCTTACATGAATTACGACCAGGACTACGATGCTGCTCCTGAGCCTACCATCCCCGCTGGTCCCAGGAGACGACAGCCACAGCCACAGCCACAGCCACAGCCACAGCCAGCTGCTGCGCAAGCTCCACAGCAGCCAGCTTACGCAGCGCCTGCAGCTCCAGCTCCTCGTCGCAGAGGGAGTGTCAACTCCAACACAAGCTACAGGACTTTGAGAAAGGGCAAGAGCCAACTGGAACCCAGCATGAGAGCCCAGGCCCAGGAATTCGTCAATGCCAGCACGTTGCGTGAGCTGCCCACTGTACCGGTATTTCAGGAAACAACGGCACCAGCTCCTAGTGTAGGCGCGCGAAAATCGCTTTTTGGGTCTCAGGACGCTGTGCCCAAAGAAAAGCAAGGATTCTTCAGGCGAGTGTTCGGCGGAGGCTCATCCAAAGTCCAGGCACAACCAGCAATCAGCTCTGAGGCTTCGAATGCAACAACCACTGAACCTCCAGCGTCCGCACCATCGCGACCCGCTGAGATCGATTCCATATATTCGAACAATCGGCCGCGAACCACTCCTAGCACTAATGCGCACATCGCTAATCAGCTGAAATCCTTACCCAAGGTGCCACAGACTGCCGCAGGCCGTTCAAACGAGATGCAGCCGCCCGCACCTCCTGTCTTAGCCAAGAAGCCTTCGTCCTTCTTCAGGAGACGCAAGAAGTCCGTTTCGGAACCCGTGAGACCTCCCATCATGTCTCTGGACTTTGCACCTCCTGCAAGACCGTTTATTCCAGCGCAACCGAGCCCGGGTGTAAGTAGCCTACGCCAGGTGATGAATCCCTATCTCGTCGAGACTCCAGCTGCACATGAGAAGTTTTACGACACGCGCGAGCATCCGCATGCTGAAGAGGAGCAGAATGGTGAGCATCCCCACGGATTCTCCCCTGGTTACAAACCTCATCAAGATGCAACAGTGCGCACCGTAAGGCCCGATTCTCGAGATGGCTCGCCTCGGCCCTCATCTAGCGACCAAATTAAAATGTCAGAGCCGCAGGATGTGAGCAGCTCCAACCTGAAGCCCAAGATGAAGCCAGAAAAAGCAGCACCCGTTGTGGTCACACCACAGGAGGACACATTCCTTGCGGATAGCAGCAGTTGCAATGAAGACCGAAGTGGTCGCGCGAGCCCCGTCCACGAGCCCAGCAGCGCGGTTGAAACGCGGAAACCTAGTCCTGGCCCCACATCCTCGTCACTCAACCAATCCACAAGAGAAGGAACGAGCAAGCCCAAAGAACCCCAATCTGGGCTGTTAACACCCAACGTGCAAGTGACGTCTAACAGCGGGTTTGCTTCAGAACCCACACAAGGTGCCGAAGAAGAAGGTTGGGTAATCACAGCGCCAACACAGGACGAGAAGACCGCAAGAGGCCGCAGCCCGAGTTCAAGACGTGTTTGGCTCGATACCACAGTCACCGAGGAGCCGCTCGCTGACGCTCTTGATAACCTGCAGCTGCCTCTAGAAGGCGCCCGTTCGTCCCCGCGCTTACAGGAGCAGTCGGTACCAGTCACACCAGACGTGACCTCACCGTTGTCGCCAAACGATGTGTTTCACTCCGCTACCAGCCTGCCCATAGTTCAAGTTGAGAGCCGCGACTCGGACACCACCATGCCTTCTATTGCTGAAGATCGCTCAACGCATCCTGATCCCACCGATGCGGACAGGGAGCGAGCGTTGAAGATGTTCAACGGCACCGAAACAGTTGCGCAAAAGGCGCAGGCCGCCACGATACTGGGCGACGTTACTCTGACCAGCGCACGCCTCCGCAAGGCATTCATGGATCTGTTCGACTGGACTGGCTTCACTATCCTCGCTGCTATGCGTGATATGTGTGGTAAGATTGTACTCAAGGCCGAGACCCAGCAAGTTGATCGTATCCTGATGAGCTTGTCTGAGCGATGGTGCGAGTGTAACCCCACTCACGGCTTCAAGGAAGTTGGTAAGTAGTCTCTCACTGACGATTGTGGTGGTACTAATACGGCCAGACGTTGTCCACACTATTTGCTATTCGGTTCTGCTGCTCAACACGGATCTGCATGTAGCAGATATCGAGACCAGAATGACACGCAGCCAGTTCGTGAGGAATACCCTGCCAACAGTGACACGAGTCTGTCAAGATGCTGTCAAAGCAGAGACGACTTTGCGGCCAAAATCAACCCATTTTCGCAGGGGTTCTCTTCCGTGGAATGACAGCTCGGAACCCACAACACCCAATGCCGAGCAAATGGGTTTCTCTGCCGAAGGGCCCGAGGAGGCTCCAGAAGGCAAGCGAGCTCGAAGCCGATTGTCTGTCAGACCCGCCATCAGAAGTGGCTCAGAAGGCCTATTGTCGTTCGACTCGGCCACTTCTGACGCAAATACCCTTGTCAACTCGCCGTATAATGGCCCATTGAAAGGGTGGGAGTTTCAGGTTGAGATGGTCCTCAAAGATTTCTATGATTCGATTCGCAAGCAGCGTCTTCCTCTCCACGGAGCTTCTGACTTACACCATCAGCCCTCGTCTAACAATCTCTCCGTCGCCGGAGTGTTGCGCCGCACGCCAAGTGTCTTGAGCAAGGCGCCCTCGGACACCACTAGCTATCGTGGGCGACCGCCAGCCGACTTCCGCAGTGTGGGAGCACGATGGGCCTCGAAGAACCGTTCAAAGCAGAGGCTGTATCCCGCGTCGACAGTAGCATCCAGTCGCACCAGCTTGGACGATACCTCCGTTTGGAGTCCCGCAGGGTCCAGCACATGGAGCCGCTACTCCTATGGTAAGACTGGCACCTCCATGTCGGTGGACTCAATGGGCTCGCACTTTGCTGTTGGCGACTACCAACAGGCTATTGGTTTCGCCAACGCTCTTAGTCAGGCCATTATCCGCGAGGAAGGCATGACGATTGCCAGTGACGAAGACTTTGCCCGCGCTGCCCCACTTCTCGAAGACGAGTCGCTGGAGCTTGTCGGTGCTCCCTGGGCTAAGGAAGGTATCTTGAAACACAAGCACCACCTGGAGACCGTCGACAGGAAGGCCAAGGACCGCAACTGGAACGAGAACTTTGCTGTCATTGAGAAGGGCTATATGCGTCTGTTCTCCTTCAGCATGAACTCAAAGTCTGCGCGGATGAAGAGCAAATCCAAGCCCGCTGGTGGCATCGTCGGCGGTGGCAATTGGATGGACAATGCTGAAGCACTTGAGGTTTTCCCATTGCGACAGACGATTGCGAGTGCTCTGCCTCCACCAGGCTATTCTAAGACGAGGCCGCATGTGTGGGCGCTGTCGCTGCCGACGGGCGCCGTGCACCTCTTCCAAGTAGGCACACCTGACATTGTTCGCGAGTTTGTGACTACTGCCAACTACTGGTCCGCCAGACTGTCGAAGGAGCCTCTTACTGGTGGAGTAAGCAGCATGGAGTACGGTTGGGGTGAGAACGTCATCAACCCTGCCTTGCTTCAATATGACAGCCCCCCTTCAATCCAAGGCCACATGCCTCGTCCTAGCGTGGCCAGCTCCCTTCGTAGTTCGATGGACCACGCGACGGGCACGCCAAGGGCTAGACTTCCTGGCGACAAAGTCGTGCTCTCCGATTGGAGTCCACCAACTGCAAGTATGATGGCTAGCAATCTGATGGAGGTTGACCAGTTGAGGGCACTTTCCGACTACGTCAAGAACATCGAAGCCGAGCTGGCGCTTCACAACGAACTGAGAGCACCTCTGCTCATTACTGTGAGTTCTGTTCTATTGGACTCGAGGATCAATACACTAATACAAGTACCAGTTCTCACCACGCCACCCCAATGCTGGCAGAGCAATGGCCAACTGGGAGCGCAAGTCGCAATACCTCCTCAAGGAGATTGTCAAGTTCCGCACGTACATTGACACATTGACTCTTGCCCAAAACCAGAAAGAGAAGATCTATGCCGAGCGCGAGGCAAATGGAGAATCGCGTCCTGGCACAATGGACGGTGCAGCCGGGTGCTCACCGTCCGAGGAAGTCGATGGTGCGAAAGAAGCCCCGCAAGCTTCCGAGTTCATCAACGCCTAATCTTCCCATCATCTCTACCACTTTTTTTCTGTTTTGCATATACTGACGAATTTTTCCATGTCCTGTTCAGGCCTTACACCTCTTCGACGAACGATGCGGCGTTTACGGTTGCTTCATTCATCTAAAGTCATGTTGAGAGAGCGTCCTCATTCGATAGCTTGATGCTGTATACCCTTCTAATATTCCTTTCTTCACACGTTCTGCATTCAGTCATCGCCGTGTTGATGGCTGAGGAAAAGTCACGAAGCGTCATGTATACATATTCTTCGGGTCGGGGCGAATATGAGGTAGCTCGTTCCATTTGGGCGATCTTCTCGAGACCAATAGATCTATAGTTCGGCTATGACTTGTTGTTGCCCTTTACTGGATCTGATTGTGCAGAGATGGTGGGCTTACTACTCCTTGTGACTTTAAGCTATTGAAGCTAGATTATAACTGTGTTGTGCAGTGAGTGTGGCGCGACTAGCATATCTGATACCCCAAAAGAAGAAACATGGTCCTTTGTTTCCGGCAGATCCATTGCACTTTGGTATGCGGAGGAAGAGCATTTGGTAGACTCTGGGTTGGCATGGAGCCGATTCCACCGCTCCACCCCAGACAATTCTCACCTTGCATATTCAGCTCAACGTGTGTCGACGTCAATCCAGGCTCTAATTCGAGCCGCATGACGAGCTGCATGAAGTCGTCCTCAGCTTCTGTCGCCCGAAACGCTGCTAGGCTACTGTACATTCCCCGAGTGAAGCGTCCATCACGAGACGGAGCAATGCGCTACAACGTTGTCTTCAACGGTCCATCCACTCGCATGGGTGAACGCTTGCCCACTGCTCGCGCTCAGCTTGAACGGCTCGCAGCTGGCCCAGCAATAGTGCCGCAGTGACGGACACTACGCTTGGATGCTTGTAACACTCCGGAAGGCCCGCAAATGCTCGCAGGGCTCACCCTCGCCAACACGAGGCTATGCAAGCATGCCATTCTCACAAGTCCATGACGCCTGGTAAACAGCCTACCCGTTTGCTCCAGCGGGGCCAAGAACGTCTCCTTCCCAATCGTCCTCAGCTCTCGCACGCCTACACTGCCGCGGCCAATCCCGCGCCGCACCGACTCGGTGAAGCCGTTAGCAGACCCGCGCGCCCTGGCAGCGCAAGTCGTCCTCGCTCGCAGCCGTGCTGGCTCGACGCAAGCCACAGACTCGCGTGCGTGGTCGTCGCACCCAAGAAGCCGGTCTGGATTGCTCTAGCGCGGTGCGCGTAGCCTCAGCTCGACTGCTTTGGGCCACGATGCGAGCACGCTGCAGCAGGAAGAAGGCGACAACGGGTGCAGCGTGGATGAATGGGGGAGGAACTGCGATGGGGAGGTGTTCAATTGGGCAGCATCAGCTGTTTTGAGGTGTGGTGGTGGTGCTGCAGGGTACAATGGGTAGCAAGGGTGGTGTTGGTATTGGTGGATCGCCAGGAGCCGCGCAAAATGCTCAATCGAGACAACGCGATAAAGCTGGGGCAGAATATAATCAACCAGCGCGGGTGTGAAATTGCTGGCCGGCTTAGGCCCGTAGGAGCGCGTGGGGAGAGGAAAATAGAATCCAGAGGTTTCATTATTTATTGCTCACGGGGGCACAAAGAGTCAGTCAATCGCGATGTTTTAGGTTCCGCAGCAGCAGCAGCAGTCAGGTCCGTACGGACTGTCTGCAACCGTGCAAGGGAATGGCAGGACGGGCCCGGATCAGGAAGCGGTGTCTGAGCTCGCGCTGCCCGTTCGCGTAGCCCTGTGCCGTGCATGCCCACGATGGGAAGCTCGCACGTCCACAGCCACGTGAGGCTTGACAGCAGACACAACTGGCGCTGCAATCTGCTGTGCAGCTTCATACGGACAGGGCTGGCGAATAAGCATCCTCCTCAGCCAGGCGGTGGAGCACAGTGATACAGTCTTGCATAAGCAGTGTTGTGAAAGACACGTAGATTGGGGGAGATGATGGCCCCGTAGATCAAGGTCTGGAGAAGCGACCACGGCCCAGAGGCAGCAGATGGGGGCCCGTGAGACCGACGACACTCGGGCGACAGCAGCGACAGCGACCTGTGCTCGCCGTGGACGTGGCTCGACTTGACATGGGTGTGACATGGGTACGTCTGGATGGGTGAAGAAATGCTCGGGGATCTCCACGAGACGTCGCTCGGGTACGGGGAACTTTGGCGCTAGCGGTGGAAGAGCTGCACGGCAGTGGGTTGATGGCGTCTCTAATTGCTTATTGTCCTTAAATCCGCCCCTGAGCCCTCAGATTCTGCCATTCGCAAGACTATTTTATACCGACCGCCAGGCACGTCGTTGGTGATCGACATATATCCTTCCTACCGTGTGCTACAGAGCTCCACCGGGCGAGTGTGGAGCTAGTGATCCGAACAGCCGTTGTGTGGTCATCCTCAGCCCTATTCTTCACGCTTGAACCCCGCCGTCACCGTCACTCGTCTGTCAGCCGCACGCTGTCCTAGTAGCAGACGGCCTACAGCGACGCTCTCCTCCACCTTCCCCGGATTTGCACCGCGCAGTCCCCTCTTACGCATCTTGAAGAGCGAGCCACACCTCAGGCATCGCTGACGCAGAGCTACCTTGGCCTTGAGTGCGCCCAGCCACCCACCTACTTCGCACCCACACCCACACACAGCTGCCACCATGTCTGGATACCCGGGACAGCAGTACCACAACAACTACGGCCCGCCGCCCCAGCAGCAGTACTATGGCGGGCCACCGCAGCAAGGATATGGAGCGCCACAGCAGGGCTACGGAGCACCGTGAGTGTGAAGGACGGATGGCGAGGGCAGGAAGCTGACAGGCAGCAGGCCGCCACAGCAAGGCTACGGGCAGCAGCAGCCACAGTACAACGGCTACCAGTCCACACCACCGCCCCAGCAGTATGGGTACCAGCAGGTCAGTCTTTGAGGCTCGAGTGACCCGCGCGGCGAGCTGACCTGGAACAGCCACCTCAGCAGGGCTACGGCCAGTACGGCCAGCAGGTCCCACAACAGGGGCCGCCTTCACACCAGCAGCGCCCCGGCATGATGCCCACAGCGACGAGCAACCAGTGGACGCAGAGCCACCAGGGGCCACCGCCGCCGCCCTCGGGCGCACAGAACTTCGGCCACGGCGCGCCCAACGGCTACTCCTTCCAGTACTCGGCGTGCAACGGGCGGCGGAAAGCATTGCTGATTGGCATCAACTACTTTGGCCAGCGGGGGCAGCTGCGCGGGTGCATCAACGATGTCAAGAACATGAGCACGTACTTGAACGAGTTCTTCGGATACAAGCGGGAGGACATGGTGACGCTCACAGACGACCAGCAGAACCCCATGAGCCAGCCGACAAAAGCAAACATCCTCCGGGCGATGCACTGGCTGGTCAAGGACGCAAGGCCAAACGACTCGCTGTTCTTCCACTACTCGGGTATGTTGAAGTGACGCAGAGTAGCAACTCACGACTAACACCACCAGGTCACGGCGGCCAGACCAAGGACCTCGACGGCGACGAGGACGACGGCTACGACGAGGTCATCTACCCCGTCGACTTCCGCACCGCCGGCCACATTGTCGACGACGAAATGCACCGCATCATGGTCGGGACACTGCAGCCCGGCGTCCGTCTGACCGCCATCTTCGACTCGTGCCACTCAGGCTCCGCCCTCGACCTCCCCTACATCTACTCCACACAGGGCGTGCTCAAAGAGCCCAACCTCGCCAAAGAAGCCGGCCAAGGCCTGCTCGGCATCGTCTCCTCCTACGCCCGCAACGACATCGGCGGCATGCTCTCCACCGCGTCCTCGCTCTTCAAGAAAGTCACATCCGGCGACGACGTGTACAAGAAGAACCTGCGCACCAAAACCTCGCCCGCCGACGTCATCATGTGGTCCGGGTCCAAGGACACGCAGACGAGCGCCGACGCGTCGATTGGCGGCGAGGCTACCGGCGCCATGTCCTGGGCTTTCATCACGTCGCTGCGCAAGAACCCAAACCAGAGCTACGTGCAGCTGCTCAACTCGATCCGCGACGAGCTCGAGGGCAAGTACCAGCAGAAACCGCAGTTGAGCTGTAGTCACCCCTTGAGTAAGTCTCCTCTACCACTACAAATATATCCCTGAGTTTTGCCCCTCCCCCTTCTGCGTTCCCCTGCTCCCACCCTCGTTACGTCTTGCCAAAAGCTACGGCTGTGTTTTCCTCCTGCCTGCATCGAAATCTAAACCTAAACCTAAACCCAAACCCAATCTCAATCCCAAACCTCAAACCTCAACCTAATTTTTTATTTTTTTCTAAACTCAAACTACAAATTATTCTAACCCAGAACAGACACAGATCTCCTGTACGTCATGTAGCGCACAAAAAGCAATATCAATATCAATTCCAATCTCCATGTCCATCTCCCATGTCCATCTCCCATGTTCATCTCCCATCGGCGCCAGTATTACTTCTGATACCAGTCTTCCCATTCCCTAGCCGCAGACTCCTCAGTCGCAGAGTCCCTCCCTAGTCGCAGCTTCCCAGATTCCGTGTTTGCCAGGTCCCAGATCCAGCCCTTCTTGTATGTAGATTGTAGATATCTTCCTTGGACCCCCCCCCTCCCCCCCTTCAGCACGTTTTGGGCACATATGCTCTCTGTAGGTATGGTCGACCGTAACGGGGGTGTGGGCACGGCTGTTGGAGAGTTGTTTGTGATGAGAAGGTCGGGGGGGTGCGGGGGGTGTAAACGGGGTCTATCTAGATACACACACACATCCCACAGCTCCATGTGCAGGGAACCCCTACGTGTAGCGTACAGTCTGAGTCTCGCAATGTCACAAAGCTACCACGCATGCGCTTCGCTCCCACATGCTGTTTTTTTTTTCTTTTTTCGCGGGTTCTTTTTTTTTCCTTCTTGTGCTTGGTTGGTGGTTCGTCCATGCTGGTTGTTGAGGTGCTCGACCCCTGTGAGTGGGGGATTGTAAGGCGCGGATGAGCTTTTGTGGGTGTTATGTACGGTAGGGGGGAGGGGGGGGGGGGGCGCATGGTCCAGCGAGGACTAAGGGGGGGGGGGCATGGGGTGATTTTGCTGGGAATGCAAAGTGATGTTTTGCAGGATAGGATTGTGGCATGTGTTGGATGTTTGTGGCGAGAATGAGGAGTAGTCGTGTTGTGCGCTGGACATGAGGAGCAGTGGTGCTGTGCAGGATTAAGTCTTATTCACGTTATCGAACAGATGGGAGCAGTTGAAGAAATTTTGTGTTCGTATCTGCGTCATGTATAGATCATCGCGGACCTTGCTCGCCTCAGTGATTCGTGCCCAAAGCGTATGTATGATCCGCATTGCGTACGCCTGTTCATTACGTCCCTGCTCGTGCTTTGAAACGCAGCGTCATGAGCTGCAGAAGCGACGCCAGAAGAGATGAAAAGAAGCTGTCTACCAGTGACCCCCGGATCTCAAGTCTCTTGATCCGTCAACTGCCGGAAGTTGCGCAGTTGCTTACTCCACCGTCGAGCCGTTCTACTTGAAGAAATGCTATCCTCTCGCACAGCCGTGATATTGTTCCTCTAGACTGTGTTGTCGCTTGCCCCATCGTCTTCTAGCGTATATGCGTTTTCAGTGTATAACTCGATTGAACACCTCTGTACCCGACGCCTCGCCCGCACAAGGTCCTTTTTGAAAACCGGACGGAGAGAAG
The DNA here is from genome assembly GCA_022560025.1 of Stagonosporopsis chrysanthemi. Classification (NCBI taxonomy): domain Eukaryota; kingdom Fungi; phylum Ascomycota; class Dothideomycetes; order Pleosporales; family Didymellaceae; genus Stagonosporopsis; species Stagonosporopsis chrysanthemi. The sequence goes on along the minus strand of JAFISE010000035.1, from coordinate 187,536 downwards.
GTTCTTCCAGTACAACGATGTCTGAAACGCTAAATAGGTAGGTCAAATCAGCTATGAAATTCCTCGTGACTTGACCAGTTGCAGAATCGTAGGCGTACTTGATTGAGCCGGTACCAAAGCCAGGGTTTCTTTTACTCTCAATCATAGAGCCAAGCAAGGCGACAATATCGTTGCGTAGTGTTGTATCTTCGAACGCATCTGCAGCTGTCCAAAGCCTAAGGAGACAGACATTGTACTCATCGGTGTCCAACGGCACTTTCGGGTCGACATGGATACTATTAGTGTAGAGCCAGTCGAAGTAGGTCTGCACGACCCTGTGACCTAGGTTGTCGGCACTGGGTAGATCGAGGGGGGTGATTGGTGCCGTGTCCCTCCAAACTTTCCGGCACATGGTACACGTGAGTTGAGCACCCCGTAGGGATGACTCCCATGTTTCGAGGTAGTGGGAGTGGATGTTCTGACCACACTCTGCTCGGCAGAAGGTGATGTCTGCCACCGCTGGATCGAGTTCTTCAGAGCATACGGGACATTCGCCTTCTACCGTTTTGCGGCGCTTTTGGAGCCGCCGCTTGTAGAAGTTTGAAGTCGCGCAGAGTAAGTCTTCATGAATCGTGAACTTGCGGTTGATGTGTTTGGATTTAAGTTTGACGACTCTTCTGAGGCTGTTATGGATTAGTAGGTATCATTCTGAACACTCAGATACGTACTTGAGTGGACTCAGTTTCCTAGTGGCGCCTCCACGTTTGACAACACCCATAATCGTAGATTGGCAAACAAAGGAAGGTGTGGGTTGTAAAGAAAAGAATTTGTAGGGTGTGGGAAGCCCATGTATAGAGGAGATACAGACCACCTTGTCTGTCTCTGAGGTGAGAGTGATAGACAAAAGTAAGATTGAGAGACGAAGGTGAGAGTGAGAGACGAAGGTGAGAGTGAGAGACGAAGGTGAGAGTGAGAGACAAAGACATGAGTAAGAGACAAAGGGTAGAATAAGAGATGAAGACGAGAGTGAGAGTGAGAGACGAAATTGAGAAGCTCGCACTGCCGATTGCAAGCACAACATCAGTAGCAAAAGCAGACCAGCTAAAGATGGCTTTGTGAGTCGTGGACCAGATGTGTGTGCATAGTCATAAAGAGGTTCCATGGTAGGCTCCTCTATGGTGTTTCATGCAGCTTGTAGGCCTCACTGTTCGATCGTAGTGACTGAAATAGCTTCGGCATATTGTCTGACCTCTAGTTCGTTGACCTTTTAGTGAATCTGTCGGTGTCCACTCACTTCAGATTCTACGAATCCACCTCTGTTCACATCGTTGCGTTGGTGAGAGCAGAGAAATGTCCGGAGTTGCTAATAGAAGGGGTTGTCACTCTCGAGCAAGATGTTTGTTAGTAGAGTCGAGTCAAGTCAATCCAAAAAGCGCAACCTGGGGTAAGCACGTACTGCTAGTGCCTCAGTCAAACAACACACCATGAACGGAAGGAGCGTTCATAACCCACCCAAGCAAAGAAACACGTTCATCACTGGCAATCCTTCCCATGTCGTCAAAAGCTTTCACATGTCATTGTGTCTCCAGGGTATATAATGCAACCAACCAACGCCATACCATTCCATGCACCGCACCAAAAACAACGCGTCAAGACCCAATATACCACAGCTCGACGCCCAACACTTCGAACTTCTTCCCGTCGTCGCTGAGCGGTTCGTTCCCAAACGTCGGACATGGCGCCGAGACGCCGTGCTCGAGGTTGTCGTCCAGCCAGAGACCGTAGTGGCCGTCACTGTGTCGTGTCAGTTGAGTTCAGCTCAGTTCAGGTTCTACAACAGCATCCACGTGAGGAGAAAGAGAAAAATGGGTCAGGACTCACCCTCCGCCGACGCTCAAAAACCCTTGCTCGCAGAAAATCATGTAGTCGTTCACCCCGCTGTACGGAAACGCCTTGAACCGTATGCGCTCGGGCGAGCTCGTGCCGCTTCTGCTCGCGCTCCCCGACGCCGGGGGCGACAGGGCGTCGTGGCTTGGTTTCGCGGTCGCGAGGGTCGTCATGCGGGTCGCGTGCGTTGTGTCGGCCGAGGGCGGGGGCGGCAGATTGGCCAGGTCGGGGAGGGAATGCAGCACGTGTGCGCGCCAGAGGAAACACTCGCCGTTGCCGTAGAAGTGGGCAGACGGGTGCGGTGCGTCGGAGAGGTAGGCGCCGAAGACGCCGCCGCCGGCGTCTTTGACCACCAGCACGAAGCCGCCCCGTTTGCCGCGGTAGTCGTCGGCTTGCTTGTACAGCGTCGCGAGGCTGACGCCGTTTTGCTCCAGGCTGTACGTCAGGCTCCATTCGTCGACGAGCTGCAGGCGTGGCGGGACGAGGAGTCGGATTTCTTCTGCGAGCGCCTTGTTCAGCAGTTTGCCGCTCTCGCGCATCCCGCTCTTCCAGCCGTGCAGGGTGAGCGGGGTGAGGGGCGGTGGCTGGAACGGGCTCGCGGTGCGGTGCGGGTTGTGGAGTGCGCCGTGCATGTCTGGGGCTGCGTCTGCGGCGGAGGGTGAGGAGAGGGATGTCGCCGTGTTCGAGACGAGACTGGCGAAGGAATGCGAAAGCGAGTTCGCCGTTGCGATAAACTGGGACTGCCGTCGATTCGGGGCCTCGTCTGTGGTCGTGTCCGCGGTCGTGGCGTCGGTGTTCAGTCGCCGCAGGATGCCCCCAACGGCGTACTGGACGGGGAATGTGAAGTAGGACGAGGCGCGCTGGGGCGGTTTGCGTGGCGGCGAGGACTTGGGTCGGTCTGTGGCCGAAGACATTGCATGGACGGGGGTGCTGGGATTGCAGTGGGATTGTTCATGTAAGCGAAAAGCGGGTCGTGTGAGGTCGCGGTGCCTGGTGCAGCAGGTTGACGCGCCGTTGAAGCTGTGGGGAGTGACGTTGCGTAATAATTAGTGGGCTGACAGCGCACGCAAGGAGGGGCCCAACGCATTCCCTGGCATACAATTCAATGCCTGGCGAGTTGTGCCATTCGTCTGCTATTTTGTCTGAATAGCTTGTCTTTTGCAGCAACTCGGATACCGCCGTGTTGCTTTGCTTTCCAACACCTCTGGCAATGAAGTCATCCCGCGCTAGTGATCCTCAGGAACAACCGCGAGTCATGCCGGCCCGACAAGGCTGACGACCATTAACAAGTTGTGCAGCAACGGTAAGACGCAACATGGTTGATATCCTTCAGCATCAAACTAAGGTTGTAGTGAGCATTGAAGCTTCTCCGGCAAGAGACGAGCCGTTGATCTAATGGACACCTCCCGACAAACTCCTGACGTCAACACATGTCGTCGATACAGCTAGATGTAGTGAATGTATATTATACGTCCCATGTATTCCAACATAAGGCCCATAGACTCGAACACCTGCAATCAAATGGCTCACATAACACTCACCCACGCCAAACTCGGCGCCATCAAAGGCCTCCGCGACACCCAAACCTCGCTCATCAAACTCCTCGGCCTGCCCTACGGCACAGTACCCCAACGCTTCGCCCGCGCAGAACCCCTGACCTCCCTCTCCCACAGCCCACGCTACCACCACGGCTCCTTCGACGCCACACTCCCCGGCGCCTCGAGCATCCAGCCATGGGACAGCGTCACAACCGACGCCTCCAACATCCCGCTGCCGACCTCTGACCTCCCCACCAACGAACCCCAGGCCGAAGACTGCCTCACCCTCTCCCTCCACCTGCCGCCCACATGTCTCGACGCCCACGGCGCCCTGCGCCCGGACGCCAACCTGCCCGTGCTCGTCTTCATCCACGGCGGGGCCTTCTTCCTCGGCTCGGGGAGTCGACCGTACTACGACCCCAGCCCGCTTCTCGTCCACGGCATCCAGCGCGGGACGCCCTTTGTGCTGGTCGCGCTCAACTACCGCCTCGGGGTGCTGGGGTTCCTGCACAGCCCGCACACCCGCGCGCTGCCGCCCAACAACGGGCTGCACGACCAGGACGTCGCGCTGGCGTGGGTGCGCGACCACATTGCCGCGTTTGGCGGCGACGCGCACAACGTCACGCTGCTGGGGCAGAGCGCGGGCGGCGAGAGCGTCAGCGTCAGGACCGCGCGGGCTCCGCTGTTTCGGCGCGCCGTCGCACTCAGCGGTACCCCGGTTACGATGCCGACGCTGACGCCGGCGGAGCACCATGAGAATTTCCTGCGCCAGGCGGAGGCGCTGGGGATAGTGACGCGGGGGCCTGGGGGAGAGGAGCGGAGCGCGGGGGAGATTGCGGAGGAGGTTGGGAGCGTGGATGTAAGCAGGATACGGGAGTTGGGGTGGGTGGGACTGCCGTGTGCGAATACGCGGTTTTTTCCCGTCGAGAAACCGAGTATGCGCGCTGTGAGGGCGGGGGAGATGGCGCCGCGAGGCGGGTGTACGGCTGTGGAGGCGCAGATTGTGGGGTCGACGACGTACGATGGGGGGATCTCGTTCAACATGATGAGCAAAGACGAGAGCCGCAAGGAGCACGCCAGGGTGTTTGAAAGGATTGCCTCGGACGGCTTGGGCACCGAGCATGGCTCCGAGCTCTGCGCGCTCTACGCCATCACAAACGACATGCCCGATGCTGACGCCCTCCAGGCCGTGTGTCTCTTCGAAAGCGACATTGGCTTCTTCGCCGCAGCTGTGGCGACTGCCGAAGCCGGCTTGATCCCGAAGACGTACTTCCAGATCTTCGACCTGCCGAATCCCTTCGACGGCCCGATCAGGAAACAGGGCGAGTTCGCAACCCACACCTTTGATATCGTGACGCTGCTGGGTGGGGTGCATGAGCAGCTCTTGCCGGAGAGCTATAAACCTGTCATCAGTGCGTGGCGCGACCGCATTCTAGATTTCGTGGTCAGTGGGACGCCGCCGTGTGGGGAGTACATGCAGGACGGAAGGAGGGAGAGGAGAGCACTGATGGTCAGCAAGGACGGGGTGAGGGATGTAGGGGAAGAGGAGTGGTTGGACAATGACGACGGCAGACGGAGGAAACTGTTTGAGCTTGCCGAGAAGGTCAAGGGAGATGCGGGGTGTGACGTGCTGTGGATGGATGTCGGCAGGCGATTCTTGATGAAGGGCGAGTAGCGAACTTTTGGTGTCATTCAATCGTTGCAAAACAGTGCATGAGCCCGTTGCGCCTAAAGAGCCACTTCGTCCTGCACCACTGCCGTAGCTGTGGCCGCTGCAACCTGCGCAGTATCTGCTGCCGTCTCTTCAGCCGCAGACACCGCGGCGGAGAATGCTTCGTCTTCAGCATCGCCCATTTCCTGGTCGTCCTGCTCTCTGACTTCGCTACTCTCTGCTCCCTCGCTCTTCTCCCTCAGCTTCGCGCCCTTTCGCTCCGGCAGCACAGCCATGAATGCCTGGCCCCAGTCTCCAAGCTCAAGCCACTTGAGCATGATATCCAAGACGTGGTTCGTGACAAGCACCTGCCTGCTCTTCATCTCCAGGAACTCGCCGATGGGCAGTTTGGCAGTCTTGATTCCCCGCTCTACAGCGCGCTTGTGGCAAACGCCCTTGTGCCTGTTCTTGTCGACGAGCCCGCCGATGATATATGTGCTGTTTGGCTTGAGCGTTGTAAGCGTGTTCTCAGATTCCGAGGACAGGTAGATGACCTCGCCCTCCTCGTCGCTGGGCTTATGTTCCGTCTCCTCCGTTCCCTCTGTCTCCTCCGCCTCATCGGCCTGCTCCACAGCCCCCTCGCCCTTCATGGCCCCGGCGACAACGCCTCCCCTTGGACCAGTCATCCACTCGCGACTCTTCTTGCTGACCTCGACGAAGTCTTCTTCGAAGAACTTGAAGCCCTTCCAGCTCGTGTGCTGGTTGCCCAGAATACCCTCGAATCGCTCTTTCATCTTGCCGCCCCAGCTGCTCACCGCCAAGTGCGTCCTGTACTTTGCCTTGCGGTTGTCGGAATAGCACCGAGTGATCTGCAGTCCCAGACTCTTCAGTTCTGCGTCAAACATCAGGTTCTCCCAGTCGCAATCAAACACCACAGTGATCGGAACCTGAGTTCCGGCGCCCGCATTGTTGCGGCTCGGGCGGGTGGACGGCGGCTGAGGAAGATTGCCGTTTTCATCAGGGGTGTGGGTCGCAGCCCATTCCTCGCGGCGGCGCTCTTTCTTCTCCTTGAGTTTCTCCTTGCGCTTGAGCTTGCGATCTTCACGGCCTGACTCCCATCGCTCGTGGCGCCGCTGCTTCTTCAGCTGGTTCTTTGAGATTTTGGGCTCCTCAACGACGCCTCCCGCTGCTTCGTCGGCGGCAATGGCGGACTCGCTGTTGGTTGTGGTCACGGGACCAGGGGAGTCAACAGGCGACGTGTACGACGGAGTAACCCCGACACTTGCTGCTGCATCTTCTTGCATATGAGCTAGCTTGCGGAGTTTGGCTGGTCTCGCATCGTAGGCCTCGCTGTCTTCTGTTGCAGCTGGAGAGTCGACGGGCGATGTGTAAGCAGGTGTCGCACCTACACTTGCTGGTGCATCCTCCAGCTCTAAATGGCGGTTCCTCAGTTTGGATGGTCCAGCATCAGAGTCGACGTTCTCAGCATCTACGGCATTCGTCGCAACAGGAGAGTCAACTGGCGTTGTATATGACGGGGTGACGCCCACACTGGCCGCCGGGTCCTCCTCTTCCATCAAATGACCCAGCTTCCTCATCTTATTTGGTCTCTCGTCATCAGTCATTGTTGCTCAGAATTTCCCTTGCTGCTTCGATTGATTTGAATTGATGTTTCTGGCGGAGCCCAACCACTCACCGTCGTCAAAATTATGCTCACCTCACTAGCGCCACTTCCGTCCTTGGCGCCTTCCGCGGTCATTGGTTGTGCAGCTCGACCTCACGTCTCCGCACCGCCAACGGCACCCTTCACCTACCCATTGAGCCCGCGCACCGCACTGCACCGCCCACCATGCCGCAGGATATGCCCCCCGTGGGCGGGTACAACCCCGTCCAATACAAGCGCAACCTCCCCGTGCGCGGCTTCCGACCGGCCGTGTACCTCATTGGCAGCGGCGTACTCATGACATACGGATTCTGGAGGGTTGGACAGGGAATCAGGGAGCACAAGTACGTGGGCGTGCAGACGGCGCAGTGCAGCGGAGCTGTGGGCTCGCAGCATGGCCGGGAGGGACGCGGAGATATGGCAGAACTGACATGACGACAGCGAACTCGCGCGCGAGAAGATGTGGGCACGGATACATCTCATTCCCGCGCTGCAGGCTGAGGAGGACCGCGACCAGGTGCGAAGGTACCTCGCCGATAAGGCTAGGGAGAAGGAGTTGCTTGGCACAGAGACGAGGGTCTACAACAGCGACAGGTTCGTAGCTGCATTCGTGCCATTGAGTGTGGGAAGAAGCCTTGTTAATCATCCGCAGGTTCGTCCGACCAACATTCGCCATCACACCCGAGAACGAGACAAAGTAGAGGACGGTCTGCAAGTGGAGGGGACGCGGGGTACAACTGTACATATAGTGATGCGAGAGCGACCGAAGATGGAATGGTGTCCTTAGTGGATGTACCGCATAGGAAAATGCACGACAATCGAATCTATGTTTTCTTTGGTTTCAACTCTACGTGCGACCCCCCCACGTAACGTGGTGATATATGTTGTTTGAGTGAGATCGGACAGCGTGTGGTAGCACGACAGTCGATGCCAATCCCCCCGCGTAACAAGCTCTATGTATGCAAATGCCTTGAACAGCTGTTGCCGTTATTTACAGAACTGTACCACATAGACGATTTACACAACTACACTGTCTCCTGGCCGCCGCCCAAGGAAAGTATTTCAGCATCGACCAACTATCATCTACCATAACATGAACCACGAACATTCAACTAGTCCCAACCACGCAGTATCCGCCACCGGTGAACGTGGCAGGAGTTCGCGCCGCGATGTGCTGGAGTGTGGTGTTTTGGTGGAGTGATTGCTCTGGTCCATCGACGTCTGTGCTGCAACTCGAGTATGTAGTATGTCCCAGTCAGTTGCGGATCATAGATTGCTATGAAGAAGATTATTTCTTTCAAGCGATGGTTTTGGGGAATAGTAGATCCTCAAGTAGGTTACAACACCTCTAAAAATTTACTGGTATTACTGCAGATGTGTAGTGCTTATTAATCTGTTTATGTTGGGCTCATGAAGTTAGATGTTAATATTACCCTGTAGTAATCGTAGCGCACACAGGACATTTAGTCAAGGTAGCATGTAATCTGACCGGCCAAAGGAAACGAGTTCGTTCGTATTGCTGGTGTAGTACATAAGCATTCGGTGTGAGGCCTGGTGAGTCGTGAAATCTATGCAATGACATTGCGTCGATAGTGTATAGGTAGTAGATAGAGACGATTGGATCGTATAATCGTCGGGGTCAGATCTACCAAACTATACGTCGCGTTTGTAGATTATATCTAGGAGAAAGGCAGTCAGTATCTTGCTCTACAAATTTAGAAAGCAGAAAAAGATCACGTCACGCTGGACTACTGGGTATCAAGGAGTGAGGATTGTCATTACTGTGAGTCTGCTGCGTGCTAGCCATCTCCCAATACATCTCCTTGTGCTTTTGAATGTTTTGTTTATGATGACTGGGCGTGCTACCGATTCTCACGCGCCACGCCAATGGCCACAGTTCAAGCGAACATGTTGGCGTGTCACACAAAGGAAACGTGCAAAACCCAGACTGATCGGGTCGACAGAGCCATGAGGATTGGCAAACGTGATGATCAACTTGGAAGGCGAGCCGATGAAGTAGCGCTCAATGTGCGTGATATCCGTGAGGAGGGAGTGGAACCACAGGGCTTATGATGACAACCAGCGCGAAGCCAGTATAACGAATGGGAGGAATGATGTGGGGGGTCGCAGCCACTAAGCGGCAAATATTGGAAGGGCTGGACAGCGTCAAGCCGAGAGAGCAGCCGCGCGACTGATGTTGGTCCAGGTGAACTACAATTATCCGGTGGATGTCGGTGTAAACGATAGTCGAACAGAGAACGATGGAGCTGAAATGATGGCCCATCTCTATCAAAGAAGTCCAACCTTTTGAAAACATCCACAAGCCCCCGGTGCTGCAGATCGGCGAAAGCAAGTCGAGGAAAGAAAGTAAAGAAGAGGCATATACCGTGCTCCAAGACTAGAGACGTCAAAACAATGCCCCGAGTGCAAGTCGGCAAGACCAGCCGACCGACGGACAAACGCAAGATTCGGACAGACCATGGAATAATGTACAGGCGGCCCAAATCGAGAACTCCTGTTGCTCCACTGGATTGATCCGCCATGCCCGAGAAAGAAAATCAGGTATCCCGTATCAAGTCGTCGGAAAGTGGTCGCGTATTCATAACAAAAAGAAACAACTCCGAGGTATGTGCATCAAAACTCCAATGCTACCTCCAGGCCCTGTGCAAAGGAAATCGTGACGAAATTGAAAAGGAAATGTCGAAGTCAACGATAACTGCGCAGCCAGCCTACCACACACGCGCTCAATACGCCTAAGCTGGCCCAGCAGGCGGCTGCCTAGGTGTGCGTTGCGGATTCTGACCATTTTGACGCTGCTGGTTCTGAGGAGCTTGCTGGGAAGGCAAGTTCTGTCCTTGGGAAGGGCCACGGCGCTGTCCTTGATACTGTCCTCCACCGCCGCGACCACCACGGTAGCCTTGTCGACCCTGAGCCCGCGCCATAACGCCATCACCTTCCTGAGGGCCCTGGTTCTGGGGACGCGGCTGCGAGTTGGAGATGGGACGTGGGATCGTGTCCGGAGATTCATAAACGTATAAGTTCTTCTCGATAACCTGGGGAATAGGCTGGATCTCAGTACCGAGCTCTTGTTCGATCCTGTATAGGTTGAATCGGTCCTCCCAGTTAATCAAGTTGATGGCCAAACCGAGATGTCCAAATCGACCAGAGCGACCGATGCGGTGCAAGTACGTCTCGGCGTTCTTCGGGAAATCAAAGTTGATGACGACGTTGACAGCCTGGATATCGATACCACGGGTCAACAAATCCGAGCAGACGAGGTTACGGCACACACCATTTCTGAAATCATGGAAAACACGGTTACGATTGTGCTGAAGCATTCGTGCGTGCGAATAGAAGCACGAGTAACCAAGTTCGGTAATCTTTTTCGCGAGAAGCTCGACGCGGTTAGTAGAGTTGCAGAAGATGATCGATTGGTTAATCTGTAGCTTGTTGAAGAGAGTGTTCAAGCAATGGACCTTTTGCTTCTCCTCAACGAATGCGTAGTACTGAGTAATACCACGAAGAGTCAGCTCGTCCATCAGATTGATCTCGTAGGGCGAGTTCATGTGCTTGTCCTTGAAGTCCTTGACGACGATGGGGAATGTAGCACTGAACAGCATGACCTGCCTGTCTTTGGGGTGGAATCCGAGCAGCTGCTCAATGACAGGTGTGAACTCAGGAGACAGGAGCTTGTCAGCCTCATCCATGATGAATGTTTGGCAAGCTGTAAGATCAGCAACGCCCTTACCCGCGAGATCCAAGATTCTGCCTGGTGTTCCGACGATGATGTGAACAGGTTCACTCAACCGAATGATGTCGTCCTTGAGCCCTGTTCCACCAGTTGACACCATAACGTTGATGCCGAGGTGCTTTCCCAAGGTTTTGCAGACCTGAGAAGTCTGGAGAGCCAATTCACGGGTGGGCACCAGAATGAGGGCTTGTGTCTTGGGGTTCTTTGGGTTGACACGCTCGAGGGTGGGAATAACGAAAGCCGCAGTCTTTCCGGTGCCGTTCTTCGCTCGCGCAAGTATGTCTCGTCCAGTCAGGGCAACTGGAATCGTCTCTTCTTGAATTGGCGACGGCTTCTCAAAGCCTGCCTCAAAGATACCCATCATGAGCTCGCGCTTGATGAAAAAATCTTCAAATTCAAGACCCTTCGTTGCAGTAACATCCTACAGAAAAACGTTAGTCAAACGATGACTACAAATGAGGGATCTCCCACATGTTTCGCGCGCCGGAGTCGCTTAGGAGAATACGCGCGCGCTGCGCTGGGCTCATGTCTGCACTTACCTCGGTCTGTGGCCGCGCATCCTTCGCAGGAGCAGTCAACCCATCCTTCCAATTGGCCTCTGATGGTGCATCATTCAGCTTGGTGGCTGCTAGCTGATCGGTAATCTGTGCGGTCATTGTGGGGAATTCCACTTAGAGTGGTGGGGTCGGTCAAAGGGTGGATAGGGCGATTGACAAAGCGCGACAAGAGCGACAGTGTTTAACAGCGGTCGTGGTAGTATGGTCGTTCTGGGGCGCTCGCGGGGTAGTTCGTCGAGATAGGCAAGGCTCGACGCGTGGTAGTAAGAGTGCCTAGTCACAAGCGGCAGGGACGGTCGTCGTTTTTATGTTGCTTCTCGCACACTGTCTCGGAAGAGGAGCAGTGCTGGCGGAATGATGTCGTTGTTCGTGACCAAGAAGTCTTGGGCGCGGTAGCAGTAGGCGTGTGTTGCGTCGAAGAAGGATACCGCGGTGTAGTTCGGTAGACGCTCTGAGAGGTCGAGGGGTGTAAAATAGTGCAAGAGTCGTGCGCGGGTGGTGTTGCTGTGAGACCGGTGAGGTAGAGTCGTTCTTTATGCAGGCCGGAGTGAGGTGGTGGGTGGGTGAGCTCCACCAACTTCAAGGTCCGTGCATTTAGCCACACTTGAGAGGCTGCCTCCTCCACTGCAGCCGCAACGACAGTAGTGTCGAAACCTCATCATTGTCGATGTGCTCGCATACCGAGCGGTTTTAAACCAGGTGCCGTGACACCAACATATTCTTTACATCGACTCAGCAGATTGCCTCCGCTGTTTCACGCTTCTCGCCATCAACCACATTCAAGCCCGAATCAGCGTCCAGGGACCACAAAGAAACTCGACGATCTCCATCTTCTGTCACAAAGTTATCCAATCCACGTCCTAAAAGGTCGACGAACTCCTACTATCACGTGCTTAGTTGCTCGGTTACGTGTCTGAAGTTGACGACGCTTTCCTCGCTCAATATGTCCTTCAGGCTTGCAGGCATGGTTCGACCCTTTCCTGCTCTGAAGCAACCACTGTCCACCCGGTTCTTCAGTACAGCAGCTCTAAAGCGACCGCTGCCACCCAACTTCTTCAAGCAGCCATCTCGGACGCTGCAACAGACTCGCTCTTACGCCGGCGGGTTCGGTCCTGCGCGTCAGTATGCGGCCAACAAGTTTCTGTTGAACGGCTTCATAGGGATCAACGTTGCAGTCTTTGGGTACAGTCTTTACGTCACAGAGCAAGCCCGTGGAGGATATCTAGCCAACTTCAGGAAATACCAGCAGAACATGACTATGAACTTGAGAGAGTTTAAGAACGGCGCTTATTGGCAGCCTCTTACGTCCATGTTTGCCCATGGAAACATAATGCACATAGCGTTTAACATGTTTACGTTCTATTCCCTGGGCGGGATGTTGTGTCGGCTGCCAGTTACACCCGGACAATTCACAATGATTCTCCTTGGTTCTGGACTCGCCGGCTCTCTGTTCTGGCTGAGTCAACGACAAATGCAAGAACAGGCCGGGGCGCCGCCCTATCAGCGAGCATTAGGTTTCTCTGGAGCCTTGATGGGTGCCGTCACTGTGGTTGCTTGCTTCGTACCGAGGAACAAAGTTGGCATTTTCGGTGTGATACCGGTACCTCTGTGGGCTTGCGCGCTTGGGTATGCATTTTATGATGGTTACTACTTGAACAGCGAGAATACTAGAGTCGCTCATGCCGGGCATCTCGGCGGAATGGCGTTTGGTCTGGCGTACTACTTCCTGAAGTTGAGGAGGCTGCAATACCCGGGAAGCATCTAAGGTCTTGACGGAGAAATCAGATGTGCAATGTACGATTCGATGTAAACTACCGACGAGGCTCCTGAAATCGTTTTTATCACGCACAACATGATAATAATAAAAGCATCATGGCAATATAAGAAACTCGCTTCTTCTGAGCAATCGTTCTTGTGAACAATAGACCCCTGAGTTGGCTACAACTCCGATAATGAATTCACCAAATGGTTTTGTGTAGACATACACTTAATTTCTCTCTATTTTCGAGGCTACCAAAGCAAATTTTGATTGTATTCTGCAGTAAAAACAGCACGAATCAAAGATTTAGTAAGGGTAGCATGTAAAAATGATCAGCCAAAAGAAAAGAAGAGTTCCTTTATACAGCACAGCAGAGAGCACTTAAAAGGCTCCTAAGCGATGGTGGCTTCTTCTAGCGGATGTCATCCATCTTTTGAAGCCGGGATTAAAGTTGCTATACATGAGCACCTCATCACTCAGCAGCAAAACAAGTGCCCTACTTTTTCTGCGCACAAGTACGTGTCTCAAGGGTGATTGATGTTCTTCGCAAGGCGCGACGTTGTGGTCTGACGCTGCTTTGGTGATAGCGCGCTGGGGGACGTGCGACGCTAGCGCCCACACAGCCCAATTTGCGACTACGCGAGTTCGCCCACCACGAACGAATCGACAACCACTGACTTTTAGGTATTCACTACAGTACGTGCTCCGAGCAGTTCGATCGCCGACGAACACAGTCACTTACCATCTCTCAGAATCAGCCCAACATGGTCAAGAAGCGCTCCTCCAAGTACGCCCCCATCGCACACTACGAAGCTTCGAAACGTTTACCGCGCACCGCGAAACTTCGAAGCGTTCGCAGCTCTTAACAATGGCAAAGCTAACAGCACCACAGCGGTCGTAACAAGAAGGGCCGCGGCCACGTCAAGCCCATCCGCTGCTCCAACTGCTCGCGATGCACACCCAAGGACAAGGCAATCAAGAGATTCACCATCCGTAACATGGTCGAGTCCGCCGCCATCCGTACGTCCCACTACGATATCCACGACATTCTTTGAATACACACAATGCGCGCATTCGCAACAATGGCACATACAACCGCTCTTCAACTATTGTTGTTGAATGTTCGCCTCTGGCAACTTCAGAGCACGAGATGAACCTTGGAACTGACAACGGGCAGGTGACATCTCGGATGCGTCTGTTTTCCCTGAGTACACCGTTCCCAAGATGTACCTCAAATTGCAGTACTGCGTGTCCTGCGCCATTCACGGCAAGATCGTGCGTGTCCGCTCCCGCGAGGGTAAGTGATTCGCATCCATCGGAATGGACAAATCTGATCATTCGCAGGCCGCCGCAACCGCGCTCCTCCCCCGCGTGTTCGCTTCAACAAGGACGGAAAGAAGATCGTTCCTCAGGTCGCCGCTAAGACCAGCTAGACGGGTCATGTTGGTGTTCGGGCGTGATTGATCAGGTCAAAATATTCCCTCAAGTCGCCACCAAGCCTGCTTAGCTGTTTGGTGGTTTCCATGTGTCAGAAGAAAGGTCCCTGCGAAGTCATACCAACAAGATAATGAAGTCATGAACTTCATACAACCATATCAATGACAAAGCATTGCCATGTCTGAAAACCATATTCTCAATACCCCTGATTGTTGCTGAGCTGGGCACCTAACACTGTCAATCTTGAACGTGCAGGCCGCAGATTGGTGATCGTTGCTAACGGCTCACAATCCAGGAAGAGTTAGAATACAGCTGTTTACAGATCACTCGATTTTGACCATATTAGTTGGTTTTGTTCTCACTCTCTGCTTCCGCCTTGTAGAATGTCGGTAGACAGTAGCTGTAGAGAATCGACCGACAACATCTAGTATTGACTGTTGTTTTCAGGCATCGATAGAATCTATGCAAGCGCATAGCTGCGCAAGTCATTTGCTGAGTGAAATAAGAGTCACGATGTAGTGTAAGCTGATTCTATCAACACTGTCTGATGACTTCAGCCAGATCAGGGGAACGTACCTGGCCAGTAAAAGATGCTGAGCTGGATTTAAGGTTGAGGGGATGTTTGCCGCAGCAACGAAAGATTACCTTCTGCAACACGAGTGACAGGATTGTCTTGCGCTGTAGGATAGGCAGCAAAGTACGCCGATGCGGGTTCATGATTACCACTATCTCTGCAGTACAACGGCGCTCGTAGTACAATCATTCATACAGTCGTTGATCTAGGCCCATCTCAATCACTACGCTTCTTCCCCTCCTCCAGATCCTCAGGTACTGCAACAACAGTTGCCGCGTTCACACCATTTCCAATCACAGGATCCGGGTCAGTAGTTTCCCAATCCTCTGCGTTCTCGTCCCAGCGGTCCAGCTCGTCGTCTACCGTTGGCCTCAGTACCCCAGACTCCTGCCCTCCTAGATTCTCGCCCAGCTCGACATCCAGCTCGTCATCGCCGGCTACAGCGTTGTATCCGCGCGCTGCCCGCTTGCGCTCAATCATGCGCTTGTGGTACCAGTTGCACAGCGCGATGGCGAGCGCGGACCCGAGGACATTAGCGACGATGTCGTAGGGGTCGAATTCGCGTTGGATCTGAGAGCAATTAGCTTTGCCCAATTCGTGTTTCTTCACTCATCATCAAATGACGGGTGCTCGTACCGGCAACAGTCCCTGCACCACCTCACTTGCGACGCCCAGCCCGAGGGTGCACACCAGAAACGTGAATTGCAGGACCTTGCGCCGCGATGTCTCGAGGATCCAGTAGAACGCAAACGTGAGCAGGAAGAAGGCGACAAAGTGTAATGCCTTATCGGACTGCTTGTACGACGGGATCGAGTAGTCGGAGGGCGAGAAGCCGGCAGCGGCGGAGATGAGGATCAGGGCGACGAACGCGCCTAGGGCGTGTTAGTGTTTTGGTGATTGCATGGTGTGAGGAGCCCGTTGTGTGAGAAGTAGAGTCTACAACGCAGTAACCACGGAGCTGCACGACTTGAGCACACATGTAGGCAACGGCCTTGTATGTGCTGGCGCGAGGCCTATGACGTGGGGTCGTGTAGGCTTACCAGCGAACGGCTTTCGTATGCGCATTTCGGGAATCTGAGGAGTGCTACGATTGATGGAGGAGCATGGCAAGGGTCTGTCTATGGGTTTGGCGAGGCGAGTGGCTGGGGATCTGCGAGTGTCGACAGCTTGCAAGGCGGTGATGCTCTGGCACTACAGTAGCAGCTAACCGGTTCCAGCGGAACAGGTGGTTCGTCTCACCCATCGCTTCTGTGAGGCTGCAGCCTTTGATATGCATGTGCAACGCCTGCGGTGACAGTATGGTACTCGGATGTGTATCTTGTGTACACGTTTGAATTTTTACATGTCGCTTCCCTAGAGCAGCGTGCAGGCATAGCTTGTGACACATAGGGTCTGCAGCAGTGGGCGTCGAATGCAGCACTGATCGTCACTGGAGTGCAGTATACACCTCTGCCATTGCGCAAATCGAGTACGATAGAGGAGCAGAATGGCTGTGGTCCAATGCCGAGCGCGTGCTTGTTCAGACTCTGCAAGCAAACTGTTGCTTGGACCTGACACGGTAGCTGCACTAAGAGCAGTCCTTGCAATCACGCACTCTCCACGTCTTGCGCAAGCTGGAGACGCGCTGCAAAACCACCGAAATATTTGCCTCCGCGCGCTGCCACCGTTCGCCGATCACACGAGCGCCCACAGCAGGGTCGAAGTGGGGACGTCTTGATATTGGGGAACTGCTGGAAGTGGCCGATCCCAGCCTGCGCTAGGCCGAAAGTAATAGCAAAGCAGCATTGGTGGCAGTGTCGACCAACCTACTTTCGACCACAGTCCTTCGCAGGCCGTGTGCACTCGCTCATCAAGACGCGCGCCGACACGACCGAATCCATCGCAGAGCCATCACTGTCTGCCTCTCTGCCCGCCGGGCTGTTTCCATGCTAGGTTTTATCGCAGTGCGACACCCGCTCGAGGCAGGACGTCGCCATCCTAGCCGGCCTTCCCTGTGAGGCCGCTCCAGTGCTGTAGCGCCAAGGCTCCCCACACCGCGAGAGCGACGACATGTCCCTCGCGGCATCAGTACAGCGGCCATCTAGCAAAGAACGCCCCAACCATGCCCGCGCGCCCTACCCTGCGCCCAATGCAACCCGGCTGCGCACTCCCAATGCGACGCTGACCGACGAAGCCATGTCCAACGGCGGAAACGCACACAGTCTGGGGGAGGGGGCTGCCGACTTGATCGCCGAGGAGGACCCCCGGACAGCGCGCTGGCGCAAACACTACCTGCGCACCGAAGCGCGTCTCAACGCGGTGCTGGGCGGCACCAACGCCGCCGACCTGCTTGATGCCCTCGATGCCGCCCCCAAGCCCTTGTCCGATGATGCTCCGGCGCCGCATGACGCGCGCCCGGCCGCGACACCGAAGAAGGCCGCCCGCGCCATTGACGAAGACGACTACGGCGACGACGAAGACGACGAAGACGAGGACGACACCCGTACCTCGCCGCTGCTGGCCAAGAGCGCTCTCAACCGCGTCGCTGCCACGCCGACCACGCCAAGCAACTGCACACCACCTCTCCTACACAAGTCCAGCCACGACCGGACAGGCACACCTTCATCAGAGCAGGCCAAGTCCTCGGACGATGTTCGCAGGCAGTTGCAGCAGGACAAGCAGGCCGCCGAGGATGCGGCGAAGAAGAGCTTCCAGACGCTCTTCTACACCCTCGAGAGCGACCGCGATGCCATGCTGGAGCAGCAGAAGCTCGATGAGCTCGACCGACAAGTGGAGCAGGAGACATCTGGCACCTCTGCTAGCGCACCGGCCAACGGCAGCGCCATCGTCGCGCCCCAACAAGGCACCCTCAGCACTACCAACCTTGGCGCTTCAAGTCTCACCCTCAAGCACCTCATCTCCCGCATCGACGCACAACGCGACCGAGTACATGCCACCGACGCCCAACTGCGTAGTCTGATCAGCGAAGTCCGCAAGAACAGGAGCAAATGGGCGAATGAGGACCGTGTTGGCCAAGAAGAACTCTACGAGAGCGTGGAGAAAGTGCTTATGGAGCTCAAGGCCGGCGAGCATGCACACCCCTTTCTTCAACGCGTAAACAAGAGGGAAGCGCCGGACTACTACAACGTCATCAAACACCCCATGGACATCGGCACGATGATGAAGAAGCTGAAGCAGCTGCAGTACAAGTCGAAGAAGGATTTCGTTGATGATCTGATGCTCATCTGGTCTAACTGCCTGAAGTACAACGCCGATCCAAACCACTTTCTTAGAAAGAAAGCTCTACACATGAAGAAGGAAACCGAGAAGCTTGTACCGCTCATCCCAGACATCACCATCCGCGACCGTGCCGAGGTCGAGGCCGAGGAGCGGAGAATGCGCAATGGCGATATTGATGCTGACGGTGCTGACGACAGTGAGGACGAAGAGCCTATCATGGCGTCTCGAGGTCGAAAAGCACCTAGTAAAGGCGGAAAGGGCTCGAATAACGCAAGAAAAGCACCTCCTGCGGGCTCTGAGGGCACACCAGGGCCAGAGACGAAGCCTCCGGTACCGTCTTTGAACAGCACTGTGTCCAATCTGAAGAATGAGTTCTTGCGCGCTGACTCAGAAATGGAAGGGAGTGTCAATGGCTTCTCGACTCCTCCGCCGCCTGGTACGTTGACTCCTTTTGGACCAAATGGTGGATCACGACACGGTGCACCCGGTAGCCAAGCTGACTTCTCTGAAGCGGATGGTACTGGTGCCTTTGTCAATGGGTTTGCCCTTGAGGAAGACGCTGATCTTGATGATCTGGAATATAAAACTTGGAAACAAGTCACCAAGAAGGATCGAGCTACAATTGCTGCCGAACGGCATCGTCTTTTTCGCGACGAGATTCTTCAGCCTGAGGAACCTGCAATTCTGCGCTCAAAAGCGGGCATGCGAAGGTGGCTTCGGCATCGCAAGGAAGCCGAGGCCGACGACGCGAAAGGCGCTTTATCCGCACCTGACGGCAAGGATGGTGTTCAAGCAGTTGCTGGTGAGTCACTAGCCGAGGGCATCCAGGACCAGGAGGAGCGCCATATTCCAGACTACTATGATCCAGTTTGCGTCATCCCTGATCTCAATGAGACCCTGCAATGGGTCGAAGACGCCGAAGGTCACGTCGTTCAGCAGCGGGAAGAGTACATGCGCATCTTTCCCAAAGGCCAATTCACAGCCCCAGACAGTGCTCTGACCGAGAGAATGGACAAGAACATGAACTCTTTACAGGAGACTAGGAAAATATGCGCCAAGATCGGAATCGTCAAGCAGATGCAGCTCCAGTCCCAGCTGTATCAGAACCAGTTCCAGAAATATGAGCCTCAGCCTTTCCATGAAGCAGATATCGAGCCAATGGTCGTTTCAGAGGAAGGCCCGCTCATGGCACCTTACGTTTGTCGCGCAGCTCTGCAGCGCAGTGTGGGCAAAATCTTCTATCACGCAGGCTTCGAGGAGTTCCAACCTTCTGCTCTGGACGCCGTGACCGATATTGCGGCACGATTCTTCCAGAATCTGGCGCAATCTTTCAGCATCTATCATGAGACTCCCAAGATGAAGATTGACACCCCTGTGGCCGTGGGGAATGGCCAAATGTCGAGCTGGGTGCCACGCTTCTCTCAGGAAGAGGCTGTCTTGCACTCGCTACATGTCAACGGCGTCGATCTGGAGTCCCTGGAGACGTACGTGAAAGAGGACGTTGAAAGGCTGGGTACGAAGCTGGTCAGCATGCATGATCGCATGCGTGCATACTATGCCGAGCTTCTTCGACCGGCTCTGGACAATGTTGGCGCGGACGGTGCAGGTGCTTTCAATGACGGTAGCGAACAGTTCGTTGGTGGTGATTTTGCTGAGGACATTGGCGAAGACTTCTTCGGCTTCAAGGAACTGGGACTCGACCGAGAGTTTGGCTTAACATTCAGTGTGCCACTGCACTTGCTGCAGAACAGGGTACATAACGCGTATGCCAGACAAGACAACAGGTATGTTCTCATCCGACATCTTACAGACCTTTCGCTGACTGGACTAGCAACGTTGCTGCCACCGGCAACATCATGGAAGAGCCAGCGAAGTTCGAACCAGTCACCGCACAGGTTGCTGAGAATCAAATCGGGCTTGTTCGAGACTGGCTTCTCAACAAGTTGCGCAACAACAGTGATAGTACTCTCGTGGAAGACGACGACCTTCCACCCAAGCAGCGCTTTCCCAAGCCTCGCCTGCCTCCCACTGGCAAGATCTCGAGTCCTCGTAAACGCCCACTGCGTGAACAGCAACAGCTCGCCCGCAAAAAGCGCAAGCTCGATGAAGAAAAAGAAGAGAATGGCGACGCGGGCGGTGCACCTGCGGGCATTCTCAAAGGTCTTGGGAAGCCTATTGGCAAGCTCAAGCTAGAACCACGCCAGGATGCTCATAGCGTTCAGGAACCAGAAAAAGACGACGGCAGTGGCATGCCCAGTCCGCCCGAGTCCTTTTAGAAGATCGACAGAGTCGTCGCAGCGGGCATGCTAGCGATTCTCGTTCCAGAGGGAGACTCCCTTTAACAGTCCTTACAATCTTGCTATCATCTTCAGCACACGGGTTTGAAGCCCAGGACGCATTTCGGCCAATATACAACTTTAATGCACCCAAACAGGTTATTGCTACCACCTCTACTTACGCCTAGAGACGGGCCACTATTCGCGTTCATGTACGCACTCTGGCCACTGTAACAACGATGACATTCGGCGTTTCGCATTACGTGGTCGTTATTGATTTGAAATTCTGTTTTATTGATTTGGCGATGGGGAGCTTGTTCTGTATACCCATCGGTTTGTGGATGTCTGCCTTTGAGCATCATGACATGCAGTGCTCTGGATCTAGCTGAGAAGGCGGAAGGGCTTTGTATATATTTATCCTGCTGATGCGCGATGCGCCACGACAGCGGGGTAATGATAGTTTTTCAATACAAAGCTTCAAGAATTGTATCATCCCTGGATTTACATTTGAGGACACAGTTTTGCTCCCTGGGTAGCCAGCTGAGTAGAACACCATACTAAGACGACGGCATGGGCAAAAGATCCCTGGTACTTGACTCAGCACTAGTATCGCACGATATCTCACTCAGCGAATTTTCGTGGGCGCAATAGGAAGGCGATTGCGGGTGAAGATCACGCAAAAACTGAATGCTTGCCCAAAGCATCTCTTCATCTTGCGGATAATTTAGATCAGCAAATTCGACTTGTCCTTCCAGAGCCAGAGCAGACAGTACAAGATAAAATGTACGCGACACTCGCAGCTTCTTTATTCTAGATAATTCCTTTGCTGAACGACACCTAAAATCTCCGGTCCCGATAAGGTATCAGCAATGAGGTCGACCGAATATACTTACCGATGACGAAGCCACTATGATCGGTTCCCTCGCATCGTTCCCCCGCGCTGGAGCTACCCATCTGCAAGTCACAGAATGCTCTAGCCAGCAAAACAATAGAAACGACTACTGTCGACTGACGGCTGATTTGTGGTACGTAAAACTGTGGTCGAACGATTACATTCGAATCGATAGGAGCCGAGCTGAAATTGGAGCGTTTTAGCGTCATTGTCTTTTCCCTTCCCTGTCGCAGACCTCCCATTCCACATCCACCAAATGACGTGCACGAGTGAAATCGCGTCCAAGGTTATCTAAATCCAATAGCGTACTAGTAAGTTGCACTGTATTTGCGATCGCACATCGGTTGTTCTTGATCTCGAGACTAACGTGCCACGAGGCATGGATCTGCTCTGAAAGGGACTTGGGAACCTTCGGATTTGACAACTCGACACTTCACTCCACCGCCATTACAACAAACACATCAGCATCACGCGCATCACGCCGCGTCGCTGTACACGCTGACTGCACAAAACAAATTATTCCTTCACGCCACCAACTTTCATTTCCGTCAATTCCACTCAATCGTCTTTGATTGTTTCTGCTGAAAATCACCGCTCTCTCGCCTCTTGAGGCATATTTCAGCACCCATGGCTCTGAACGGCAACGCGCGGCGGTCGCCAGAGCACTGTCACAGTAAACCGCCAATGCACAGCTCATTTGATTCTTGGGTAGACAAGAATGGTAAGGACGCATACAAGCACTTCATAAAAGATCATCCCAAATCAGAGCTCTCGTACGAGGCCTGGCGTCAGACAGACCGGGTCTTCGGTGGATATTTGTTCTACGTTGCTTCACTGGTGTGGGCCGAAGACGACGATTCTGTATGTTAACAAGAGTGTGTTGTAATCTGGCCGACTTGTTGATGGAAACAGGATGAGGAAAGCGTGAAGCGCCGACGGATTTCACGGGTTCAAAGTGATTCGAAAAAGACTGCGACAACCAACGGGAATGGAGCTTCGCGGACTGCAGGCTCGGCAACACCGACACCCGCAACGAACTTAGATGAACTAAATGCATCTGGTAAGAGGAAGCGGAAGCCGCGCAAGAAGTACATGGTAAGTAGATCACCTGAGCGCCGCGAGATCAATACTGATGTTTGCAGTCGCAAGAACTCGTGGCGTCAGACGAAGAGGCAGCAGACGAAGTCAACGCAGCAACGCCTCCCGCAGAGGCTGATACACCTGCGAAGGCCGAGGTTACTGTCAGTGGACGGCGCAAGTCGAGCTCGCGAAGGCCGAGGAAGAAGCCCATTGTGAGCACTCGAGTCCAACTTAACACCAGACGACGCTCACAGTACAGTCCGACGAAACGATATCGCCCGAAGACGAAGACGAAGATGCTGCGGAAATCGATGCCATGGTCATTGACTCGCCGCTTCCTGTTCGCTCAGGTAAGTCTCCTGCTGATTTATGGTCACGCTGCCCCACGTATCAACCCCGGCTCATCGAACAAGTCGTTACGCCCCGTACTCATCACTGCACTCGACAGTTAGACATACGTTTGATGTTTGATTCACTGCGGAGATAATGTGGACGCTGATTTCCTTTAGCTCCGCGCTCAACCACTCCATTCAGATTACCAGAGTCGCCAAAGCAAGCAACACCACAGCAAGCCCCTGTCCAGAAGTCAAGAAAGTCGTTTATCGTAAGGTTACCCTTCCATCTCTGGGATGCCGTAAACTTAGAAGAGAAGTCTGAAGAGATGGTACTCGATGGGGATACCGAGAACGGAGATGCTCCTATCCCTGCTCCCAAATCTAAACATGAACCCAGCAACGACATCAAGACAGAGGCACGCACCGATGAAGTTGCACAGATGTCGACGAGTCAAGAAACACCCGATGCTGCTAATACGCGACGAGGTCTACGTAATAGGAAACCGGCGCAGCAGCGACCGTACTACCATGACGCACAAGTGTTCGAAGAGGTTGAAACTGAACAAGACGACGACAGTGAACTCGGATCATTATCACGAGAGCAGTCTCCAGAGCCCCCACCAGCCAGTAAACCAAAGCACTTCAAGGGCAAAGGGCGCGCCTGGAAGAAAGACGACTCTGATGAGGACGAGGAGTTTGTCACGCCAAAGGAGAAGAAGGCCGCTAGAGCCGCGAAAGCCAAGGCTGAAAAAGACAAAGCCAAAGCGGAAAAAGAGGCGAACGAGAACAGCAATGATGAGGACATCACTTTGGCGCTCATAGACGCTCTCGACGCAAATCTGGCAGAGTTGAGCGACCGCACAGGACAGACGAACGGCTCATTGAAGGACCCAGTCAAGCAAAAGAAGACCAAGAAACCGCGAAAGAGCAGCTTTTTGAGCGAAGACCTTGGTTCGGAGAACGACACCTCCCAGACCACACCCACCCGACCCCCCAAACGCGGTCGTGGCCGCCCCCGCAAGAGCGTGCTCTCCTCTGAGATCGTCCGTGACGAGTCTGATGATGAAGCTGAAGCTGAAGCACGGGCAAACACAGCCAATGCCTCTGCGGCCGTTGATTTCACCACACCGCCAAAACCTAAACCCTCATCGCGCCCTTCCACAGCGACAAGCACCGCGCCCGCAACAACGCCCCGGAAGCGCGGGCGCCCGCGTAAATCCGAGTCGGCCGCCACGCCCGTGAAGCCCGCCCCAAAAGCGAGCTCGGACACCGAGGAGACGAATCCGCAGCGCCGCAGCCCCGCGACTGCTGAGGCTGCAGAGCCCCAGAGCAGCGTCCCCGCCGCGCTCCCTGAGGCCGACTACCCCGTCCCCGCGGCGAACCGCGGCGCCGCCCTCGTCGAGGCGCTGTATCCACGAGGACCCCAAAGCGAGCTCCCCAGCACTGCGTCTGCGTCTGCGTCTGCGTTTGCGGCGGTACTGCCCCCCTACCCCCCTGCCGCACATGTCCAAGCACCACAGCAAGTCCCTCCCACTCCCACCCAAGCGGACGAGCCCGTAGCCGCACACGCACACGCACACGCACACGCAAACGCAAACGCAAACGCAACCCCGCTACCCCCACGCGAGACGCCCACCCAGCCAGATCCTATCGCGTCTGCGCCGTCGCAGCCCGCGCCCGAGCACGCGGACCAAGGACGCGGGGAAAGCCCCCCCGCTGCTGCCGCTGCCGATGATGATGCGCAGAGCGTGGCGATGAGTTTGGGATCCAGTTCGGAGGGGGAGTTGTAGGAGTCGTTGAGTCTGCGCTCTGAGTGAGGTGGTGGTGGTGTTGATGAGTGGGAGATAGATGCTGTGTGCGGTGGAGATGTGTCTCCGGGGAGGGGGACGGTGTGGGACGGTGTGGGGTGAAGGCAGGCTCGGGTTTCAGATTTAAGGAGTGCTGGGGACGTGGCTCTGAGAGATATCGAGAGAGAGATCGAGAGACACACAGAGGGGTGGGGATAGAAGGGTACAACAGCGTAGTTGGCCACGACTTCACTTCACTGCACTTCACTGCACGGCACGCGCTGGTCGCCGCGGTGAGAAGGTGAGAAGGTGAGAAGGGGGGGGGGGGGGGGGGGGGGGAAGCGTCAGCCCAAAATTCTTTCATTAAAGGTTTGGCGGTTGAAGGGCCTCCCTGGGGGAAGGTCCC
>JAFISE010000035.1:0-162735 GCA_022560025.1 Stagonosporopsis chrysanthemi | reverse complement strand
CATGACATGACGGGGGGGGCGGCGCGCGAGCGTCGGTCGCGGGCGGGGGGGGGGGGGGGGGGGGGGGGGGGGGGGGGGGGGGGGGGGGGGGGGGGGGGGGGGGGGGGGGGGGGGGGTGCGGATAGTCCTAATACCAATGAAGTGAAGTGAAGTGAAGTGAAGTGAAGTGAAGTGAAGTGAAGTGAAGTGATGTGAAGTGATGTGAAGTGAAGTGAAGTGAAGTGAAGTGAAGTGAAGTGAAGTGAAGTGAAGTGAAGTGAAGTGAAGTGAAGTGATGTGAAGTGAAGTGAAGTGAAGTGAAGTGATGTGAAGTGGTATTCAACTAAACAATCCAGCACTCTATGGATATCAACACGCGAAAACAGAAACGCGAGAAAGAGGGCTGCTGCTGCTGCTAATGGTACACTGACTACAATCTGGTATGGGGGCAGGAGGACTGCTACAGTGGGTTCGCGTACCCAATCCGGCAACTGGCCTACTGTGCCGTCTTCCCGTCCAAAGCACGGCCGATTGAGAAAGCTCTACCGACTTGACCCCGACGCGCGGCCGATGGTGAAGACCACCACGATGACGACGGCCAGCACACCAATCGCACCGGGCAGGAGCAGATCGTTGGACACACCGGGGATGACCTCGGGGGCCTGAGCCTGCTGCTGGCCGCCGCGCTTGGTCTTCGGGGGCGCGTCGTCCTCCTCCTCGTCGAAGAACTGCTTGCGCTCCCTCAGGACGCTTTCAGGCGGGGAGACGGGCTTGGGGAGCGCGGGCTGGGGGTTGAGCTCTGCGGGGATGGGGGGCGCGTCGGGGTCGTGGACGAAGAGGTCGACCTTTTCGCGGTGGGCGAGGCGGCTGAGGCTGACTGCCTCGACGAGGTCGTCGTACGTGGTGATGCTGACGGTGTCGCCCTCGTTGTCGAGGTAGGAGAGGGCGAAGCCGGCCTTGGAGATTGTGCCCGCGGCGAAGGTGGGCACGCCGCCGAGCGAGTCGACTTCATCGCCGAGCTTGGAGGCGACGTGCGCGACGAATTCTTCAATGCCGGCCGAGGCTGTGACTTGCAGGCGGTGCACGCGGCCGCTGGGGGCTTTGAATTTGAAGGGGAAGGGCGTGTCTTCGACGGCGGTGGGGTGGGCGCTGGCGACGGCCGAGGGCGGGGGCGATTCACCGTGGTGTGAGGCCGAGTCGTTGGGGAGGACGCTGTCGCCGCGGTCCATCATGTGGGGGCGGTCGTTGTGGGACATCATGGAGCGCGCGTCTAGAGGGGTGCCGGGCATGCGGCTGGAGCCGTCGCCAGACATCATCGACTCGGTGTCGTTGTCGAGCGAAAGCCAGAACTTGTTCCAGGCTGGGCCTTCGCTGTCGCCGGTGTTGATGTTGTTGATCTGGGTTGTTAGCAGGTTGGTATATCTGAGCGGCGATTGGACGGACATACCTGATCGAGTGTGGCGTAAGTGAGTTTCAGGACATCGACCATGCCGACAATCTCGCCTGCGTCGCTCATGACAGGCAGGTTGAGGTAGTGGCCATCGTGCATCTTGCGGAGAGCAGCCTGTATGCTCATGTCCATGGGCGCAAAGTCAGGGTGGGGTGTCATGACGCGAACGACACTGCAAGTGACGGGGTCGAGGCCGGCAGCAATCACACGAAGGACAACGTCCTTGCTGGTGAAGATACCAGTGATGGAGCCCTGGTCCTGAACAAGGACGGCCGTTGTGTGGTTCTCCTTCATGAGCTCGGCAGCCTCCTTGACCGACGTCCTGACCGACACAGTTGTAGGAGGCAGTCCAGTGAGGACAGACTCCAGTGTAGGACCAGACATCTTCTGGCGAATGGCCTCGACGTACTGGATGATCTGCTGGGGCTGGCTGGAGCCCATCTCGGCCTGTACGCCCTCCAAGGCATCGTACAGCTTGCGGGACGAGCTGTATGCGCGCTCGAGCTTCTCCATAGCATCGTAGAAGCACTTTGTGATGTCGAGGATTCCGGCAATGTCGTGGTTCTCGTCCATGACGGGCAAGTGACGGAAGCCCTTGCGGACCATGAGGTCCAGCGCATCTGTTGCGCTTGTGTCGGTCTTTGCGCACAGGGGGTTCTTGGTCATGATTTCGGCAATGGTGACATTCTGCGCCCTCTTGCCGCCTCCCACGACGCGGAAGGCCAGATCCTTGGCGGTGAAGATACCGGCGACATGGTCGTCTTCGTCGGTCACCAAGACACAGTCTTCCCTCTTGGCGGCCATGAGCTGTGCGGCCTCTGCGACGGTGGTCGAAGCCGAGATCTGGAGGGCGGGGCTGGGCTTCAGGGCCAGGACGGTGCCCGGAGGGGCCTTGCGGGTTGGGCGCACGCGGCCGGCGGGGTTCTTCTTCTTGTTCAGGTCTGTCTCGATCCTGCGGCGGATGGCCTGCGCAGTGCGGGTGAGCAGCAGGCACTGGAGGCGAGGGCATGGACTCTTACCTCGTCCCTCTTGGACTGCTTCGCGCGACTGGCGCTGAGGGTCGAGCCGCCGGCATCGCTGCTGTGGACGTGTGAAGCGTGCGTCTCGAGGGCCGGACGGGGGATGCCAGACGGGACGCCAGACGGGCTGTCGACGAACTGGGCGCGTGCAGGCTGGTTGCGGTTCTTGGGAGTCCCGCGCATGGTGCCGGTGTGTGACATGGTGGCGGCGGCGGCGGCGGTTGCTGCTGCTGCTTGCTGGTGCGGTGCGTGGAGAGGGCCGGCAGCAGCGTGTGTTGTGCAGGCTGCGTTGCCGAGAGCGTGGTCGGCAAGGCAGGTAAACACGCTAGGTCGCTACTGCAAGTCACAAGCTCACCAGACGGCCTGAGAGTCGCGCAATGAGATAGGGGCATGGGGCGTCTATATGAGGCTTCTGCTGGACCACCGTTTTCGCGCACTTTTTTTTTTTTTTGTGCATGTCGAGTCGTTGCTACTGTGCACCCCTGGCTGCATGCACGTTGGTTTCAGGCGTGCGTGCAGCCGAGTGGCAGCGGTGCTTGACTGGCGAGCATTTTCAGTGTGCACATCGCGTCGTTGTCATGTGCGTTGTAGCAGAGGCAGATGCAGACGCAGACGCAGAGGCAAAGGCAGACACAGAGGCAAAGGCAGACGCAGAGGCAAAGGCAGACGCAGAGGCAAAGGCAGACGCAGAGGCAAAGGCAGACGCAGACGCAGAGCAGCGCCGCGCCTCGTCGCGCCGGCCGCAGAATGTCGCCAGGCAGGCGGCTTCGCTGGCCACCAACATGGCATCAACGGGTGGTCCAAGCCGGGCGGGCACGCTGAGGGCCTGAGGCGAGTGCGCGCGGCCAATGAGTCGCGGAGGTTCGTGTGTTTTGGCGGGGGCGTGCTCCTCGTCCAGATTTTTGCACAACAACCAGCTCCCTCGCACAATCCTTCGTCGCAGCCAGAAACGCTCCCTTCTGGCTGCCCTCCGCCGCACGCTCGTTCGTCTCTCGCCCACGTCGCAAGGCAGGCTCCGTCCGTCGTCCAGAGGCAGGTGCTGACGAGCGCCCACTTGCAACACCCCGCCACGCCCGCCACGCCCGCCCGAGTCCCACGCCTTTTCTCACAACAACGGCCCTGACGAGCGACACGCCGACCCCCACAAACACCGCTCGCCATGTCGGTCCTCCCCGCCGAAGTCCACACGGCCCTCGCGAGCCTCTTGCAGGGCCTCCAGTCGCCCGACAACGTCACGCGCACCACTGCCGAGCAGCAGCTGAACGAGGAATGGGTGGCCCAGCGGCCAGAGGTCCTCCTGATGGGCCTGTCCGAGCAGATTGAGCTGGCCCAGGAGACACCGGTATGTCCGCACGCGCGCAGCAGCTCCCGCCGCCGCTGACCAGCTTGCAGACGCGAACCTTTGCCGCCGTCATCTTCAGGCGCCAGTCCTCCAAGCCTCGCAAGACCCAGTCCGGCCAGACGGCAGACCTGTTCCTGACCCTCCAGCCGCCCGAGCGCGACGCCATCCGCTCCAAGCTGCTGCAATGCCTGGCCAACGAGGCCGACAACTCGGTCCGCTCCAAGGTCGGCGACGCCGTCGCTGAGCTTGCGCGCCAGCACACAGACGAAGGTAGCACACCGATGCACTGCTCGCCACATCTTTTGGGACAAGTCTAACACTTCCATGTAGGCGTGCCGTGGCCAGAACTCCTCGGCGCACTCTTCCAGGCCAGCCAGTCGCAGGTCCCCGCCCAGCGCGAGAACGCCTTCCGCATATTCTCCACCACCCCTCAGATCATCGAGAAGCAGCACGAAGATGTCGTCATGAGCGCCTTCAAGGGCGGCTTCGCTGACGGCGAAACCTCTGTGCGCATTGCTGCAGTCGAGGCGTTTGCTTCCTTCTTCCGCTCCATCACCAAAAAGGCCCAGTCCAAGTACTTTGGTCTTGTCCCCGAGATCCTCAACATCCTCCCGCCGATCAAGGACTCCAGAGATGCAGAGCTTCTCACAAAGGCTCTCATCTCGCTCATCGACCTTGCCGAAGTCGCGCCCAAGATGTTCAAGCCGCTGTTCAACAGCCTCGTACATTTCAGCATCTCCGTCATCCAAGACAAGGACCTCGGCGAGACGGCCCGCCAGAATGCTCTCGAGCTCATGGCGACCTTTGCAGACAACGCACCGCAGATGTGCAAAAAGGACCCCAACTTCACCAACGACATGGTCACACAGTGTCTGTCTCTCATGACTGACGTTGGTGCCGACGACGATGACGCTGAAGAGTGGAACGTTTCGGAGGATCTCGATGAGGAGAGCGACTCGAACCATGTTGCTGGCGAGCAGTGCATGGACCGACTGGCCAACAAGCTCGGCGGACAGGCTATTCTGCCTCCTACATTCAACTGGCTGCCTCGCATGATGACATCTTCGGCATGGAGGGACAGGCATGCTGCCCTGATGGCCATCTCCGCCATCTCGGAGGGATGTCGCGACTTGATGCTTGGCGAGCTCGACAAGGTCTTGGATCTTGTCATCCCTGCTCTGCGCGATCCTCACCCTCGTGTGCGCTGGGCTGGATGCAATGCGGTTGGTCAGATGAGCACCGACTTTGCAGGAACCATGCAGGGACAGTACCACCAGATTGTCCTGCCCAACATCATTCCGGTGCTCGAGTCTGCCGAGCCCCGCGTGCAGGCTCACGCAGCTGCCGCCCTGGTCAACTTTTGCGAGGAGGCTGAGAAGGAGATCCTGGCGCCCTACCTGGACCAGCTCTTGAACCACCTGCTCATGCTCCTGCAGAGCCCCAAGCGTTTTGTACAGGAGCAGGCACTTTCCACGATTGCAACCGTCGCAGATTCTGCCGAGACCGCTTTTGGAAACTATTACAACACTCTGATGCCGCTGCTCTTCAACGTTCTGCAAGAGGAGCAGTCGAGAGAGTACCGCCTCCTGCGCGCCAAGGCTATGGAGTGCGCAACGCTAATCGCCCTTGCCGTTGGAAAGGAGAGGATGGGACAGGATGCGCTCAACTTGGTGCAGCTGCTTGGCCGTGTCCAGAACAGTGTCACCGAATCCGACGATCCACAAGCGTCCTACCTGCTCCACTGCTGGGGTCGCATGTGCCGTGTCATGGGTCGCGAGTTTGTGCCTTACCTGGCTGGTGTCATCCCGCCTCTGACAGAACTTGCCGGCGCCAAGGCCGACATCCAGTTGCTCGATGACGAGGACCAGGTCGCTCAGATTCAGGATGAGGAGGGCTGGGAGCTTGTCCCCCTCAAGGGCAAGGTCATCGGTATCAAGACCAGCATTCTTGACGACAAGCACATGGCTATTGAGCTTATCGTCATCTATGCTCAGGTTCTGGAGGATGCCTTTGAGCCGTACGTCAACGACATCATGGACAAGATTGCTCTGCCTGGTCTGGCATTCTTCTTCCACGACCCGGTCCGTGTTGCATCCGCAAAGTGTGTTCCCGCTCTCTTGAACGCCTACAAAAAGGCCCACGGGCCAGAGTCAACACAGCTCGGCCAGCTGTGGGAGCGCACGGTTGAGCGCGTCCTCGAGGTTCTCAGCACCGAGCCCGCAATCGACACCCTTGCGGAGATGTACCAGTGCTTCTACGAGTGCTTGGAGTGCATTGGGAAGAACTGCTTGACGCCCACTCACATGGCTGCTTTCATTGAGAGCGCCCGTAGTGTCCTGGTCGATTACCAGGAGCGCGTCAAGGACCGTCTGGAGGAGCAAGCCGAGAACGAGGATGGTGAGGAGGCATCTGAGGAGATGCTGTTTGCTATTGAGGACGACCAGAACCTCCTGTCCGACATGAACAAGGTGAGCCATTGATGGCACCACGACGATCGTAACCTTTCTAACAAACATGCAGGCTTTCCACACCATCTTCAAGAACCTGGGCACGCAGTTCCTGCCCCACTGGGAGAAGCTGATGGAGTTCTACTCGAATGCTATCGTCAACCAGGACCCCACACAGCGCCAGTGGGCCATCTGCATCTTCGACGACGTGCTTGAGTTTGCCGGACCCGAGTCGTGGAAGTACAACCAGCAAATCATCCAGCCTCTCATCGCCGGTATGCAGGATGACGTGCCCGCCAACCGACAGGCTGCCGTCTACGGTGTTGGTGTCGCCGCTCACAAGGGTGGCGAGGCCTGGTCAGACTTCGCTGCTGCTTCGCTGCCAACACTCTTCCAGGTCTGTCAGCGACCCAACTCTCGCAATGACGATGATGTTTTCGCCACAGAGAACGCATCGGCGGCCATCGCCAAGATCCTCCTCCACAACACCGCCAAGGTTCAAAACTGGCAGGACGTCACCACCGCCTGGGTCGATACCCTCCCCATCGTGAACGACGAAGAGGCAGCGCCGTTTGCCTACAGCTTCCTGGCCAAGCTGATCGAGCAGCAGAACCAGGCCGTCTTCTCACAACCCGCAAAGGTCTTCACATTCACCGTCCAGGCGCTCGAAGCCGAGACCCTGCAGGGCACAACCGCCACACACGTCGTCAACGCCGTCAAGAGCCTCATCCAGGCCACCAGCACAAATCTCGGCCAGGTTGCCAGCAGTCTGACACCGGAACAGCAGCGCACAGCTCAGGCCTACTTCAGCTAGGAGGTGAACGGGTTCAAGCTGCGGGCACTGAAGCTGCCACACAAGACTTAGGAAGCGGAGGCGCGATATCCAAAAACTTTGGGCATCAAGGCGAGGACTCGCTGCGACTGTCGCGGCTGTGGTTTGAAGCGCCGGAGGAGGGCACAAGGCATATGAAGGCACTCGCGTTCAGTTTCGATGCATGTGCCATGGATGCGCGATGGCGGAGAGGAGAGGAAGGGTGTGCTTGGTTAGACTATTTTATCACAGATTCCCCCGTTCCCCTGGACTAAAGTCCGAAATATGTAGAAAAGTGCATAAGAGTTTTGACTCGTCAGACCTGCTGGTGATGGTGATGGGGATGGTGATGGTGGTGATTATATTGCGCCTGCTGTTGGTCACTTGCGAACTTGGTGTGATCATGTGCTTGGTATTCGGCTTCCGCCCAGAGCCCTCGCAGGCCCACCTCCCTATCAACGCCAGTGCCCATCGATTCGCTCATTCGGTATAAAGCAGTAAGACACCATGCGCACATTGTCCTCCGTGCCCGACTCGTCATTCGTTCCTCCTCCTTCCCCTTCCCCCTTCCCCCCACATGCCCCCTTCCATCTACGCGCCCTCACTCCCAAACTCCTTGGTCCAATCCGCATTCTTTGTCAAATCATCGCCGCTAACCGTCGGCCTGCTGCTCTTGATGGCCTTGACAAAGTCGCGCACGCGCAGCGGGGGCTCCAGCAGCTCGTCGCCGTCCAGGTCTGTCCAGGATTTTTCGACCGCGGTTGGGTCGCCGGGCGAGCAGGGGGTCCATTTTGTGGTGCCTTCGATTTGGACCTGGATGAGGGGCGGGTGGGTTAGAGGAGGGTGTGTTGGAGCAGAGGAAGAGGGGGGGGGGGGAGACTGTATGTGGGTGGGTGGGTGGGTGGGGAAGGGAGGGAGGAGGGGGCGGTAAAGAGAGGGAAATAGAAGGGGAGGGGGCCGACTCACCTGCTTGTAATGCGTCGCCGTCTGGATCAACCGCACGGGCTGCATCAGCGCGTCCTGCACCGCAATACTGATATCGGACCCGGAATACCCCTCGGACAGGTCGGCCAGCTGTCTGTAATCCGCCTGGCTGAGCTCGCACGGGGTGTTGCCGACAGCGAGCTCGAACATCTTCATGCGCGCAGGCGTGTCCGGCAGGCTGATGTGGACGCGACGCTGGAAGCGGCGGCGGATGGCCGAGTCGAGCTGCCAGGGGATGTTTGTGGCGCCCAGTATCAGCACGCCTTTGCTGTCCTTGCCCACGCCGTCCATTTGCACGAGCAGCTCGGTTTTGATGCGCCGCGAGGCTTCGGATTCGCCTTCGCCGCGGGGCCCGCACAGGGCGTCGATTTCGTCGATGAAGATGATGGAGGGTTTGTTTTCACGGGCCATGCCGAAGAGTTGTTTGACGAGTCTGGGCGGGGCGTTAGTATGGGTGTGTGTATGGGATGCGGACTGCGAGTGAGGTAGCGCACCGTTCTGATTCTCCCATCCATTTGCTCACGAGGTCGGAACTTGACACGCTGAAGAATGTGCTGTTCGCTTCTGTCGCGACGGCTTTGGCGAGGTAACTCTTTCCCGTACCAGGTGGCCCGTACAGCAGGATTCCCTTCCACGGCTGTCGCTTGCCGGTGAAGAGGTGTGGGAACTTGATTGGCAGGATGACAGCCTCTTTCAGCGCCTCTTTGGCGCCCTCCAGACCTGCAACGTCTTCCCACCGGATGTTGGGCTTCTCTGTGAGGATGGCGCCCGCGAGAGCACCGCGGAGCTTCTTCGAGTCGGCGTCCTGTTCGCCGTCTTCGTCGTCCCTGGCATTGTGTCAGCTTGGAGTGCGCATGTAGTCCTTCTCTTCTTTACGTACTTGCCGCCTTTCCCACTGCCGCCTGCTGACTTGCCGTTTGCGCCCATGGCGGACGGCTTCTTGCGATTCGAGGCGTCGTTCTGGTTCAGATGTTGCTTGAGCTTCTCAGCGCGCTCCATGTACTCGGCGACCTTGCCTCGAATCATGTCCTTTGATTTCTGGTTCTTCTCCCCTGCTCATTGTCAGTGTGTGGTCTTGTTGTGGTATCGTTTGGTGGGGAGCAGAGCCCATCGTACATTTTAGAGCGAGCATGAACAGCTCCACTGTAGAGTGTTAGCATACAGTATCCCAGCAACAGCCCACATCCATCACTCACGCGCGCTGTAATACTGTTGATACGCCGCCTCATAGTCGCCAGCCGTGTCGGTCTCAATAGCCTTCTTGACCTGCTCAATGGCACGACCCAGAAAGTCTGCCTGGCTCATCTTCACGCTTGTGCTGGGCTATCTGCCGCAGCGGATTCCCAAGTGTGTCCTATACGTATGCGCGTCGCGGGGCGGTTGCGTAGAGGCTGGTGCAATGACGGTGCTGGGTGCCTCGGCGGGGCAACGGCTGTCGCTTGTTGGAAATCACTGTCCCTCGCGGCAACGCTTTCCTGATTCTCGAGCTTCTCCAGCAGGCAATGATCCGGCAGGCGGCAAGACGGGCTGTATCGCAGTGCAGGAAGTGGGAGTCTTCTTCTCCATGACCTCCCATGTGCACAGCCAAGGCGCGAATCTAGCCCCGCGATTCGCTAAGCCCAGTGCAGTTGGCTCGACATCCCACCTTCGCGTGCTCCGCGCCGACTGAAACATTGGGAATCTTTTGGCAGGCGGTTACTCAGCAACGACAAACCATGGCAGACGTGCAGAAGAAGCTCCAGGAGCTGTCCGAGAGCTACCAGAACCTGCAGGCAGGTAAGACGGCGGCGCATCTCGTGGCAAAGAATATGCTAAACCCGTAAAATAGAGCTCGGAACAGCCGTCGAGGCGCGCCAGAAGCTCGAGTCTCAGCAGCAGGAAAACACAACGGTCAAGAAGGTGTGGCGACACCACTTTTCGTTTGCAGGCTCAACACGAAACTAACAACGCACCGCAGGAATTCGACCTCCTCGACGATGACGCAACAATCTACAAGCAGATCGGCCCCGTGCTGCTGAAGCAAGACAAGACCGAAGCCCTCATGTCCGTCAACGGGCGTCTGGAGTTCATCGAGAAGGAGATCCGGCGGTTCGAGACGCAGATCAAGGGCATCCAGGAGAAGAGCGAGAAGCTCAAGGTTGAGGTAGGTTGCTTGGGCAGACACGGCGAGTGTGGTCGTATTGACAGTGCGTGCAGATTATTCAGATTCAGAACGCCGCGCAGCAGTAGCAGCAACAAGTGTCCGCATCAGCATAGAGGTCTTCTGTTGGAAGTATTGGTCAGAAGCAAAATAAGATACCCATTTCGTTTCGATATTGTCGATTGTAGCGTACAGTGGTGTGAGGCTCATGGAACGAAAAGTGCGATCGTGCTTGGTGCGTAGGGGATTTGATGTGTCAAGTGTGTTACGGGAAGCAAAAAGCCCTTCGAACGGACTGGGTAGGTGTGCAGGTGACCCGGTGATCTAGATATCATATCTTATGGGATCTCTGAACTGGTGTATTAAATACATTTGTAAAAGTATGTACATGTGTGTGATGGGCTAGAAGAGATGTCTGCCTCCTGGGTCTGTCCAAAGGGACGGTGGGCAATGGCGGACATACCAATCTCATGGCTTTAGCGCAGAGTTTACTTCGATAGACAATCAGTTAAAAGGTAGCAGTGAGAAGGAAAGACCGACAGAATGAGCGCAGATTCATTGTACTGCAACGGATATCCTTCAACTAGGTCGCGCTGCTAGGCCATCACCAGAATTCATCAACTCTATCCAATAGCCTCTCAATGAGAAACGAGACAGTGAGCACATCAGCCTAGAACGTTTAGCCCAGTGAGTCCTAATATCCGACGACATTCATAACATCATTTCATATCAAACTGCACGACCGTATGTAGTTGTTGAATAATAGTATTAGCCGTCAGGCATGGTATCATAAAGCATTCTCGTCCACAGGGTCAGAAGCTAGAAGAACCCGGGTATTACATCCTCCTCTTGCGCATCTAGCACCTAGTGCTTACCCAATCCCAGCGCGCCCTTGACCTTGTCACCCACAGACTCGTGTGTCGAGCCGTGAACGTTGTTGTCCTTGGTGCGGCCGACCTTGTCGCCGAACGACTGGGCGGTGGTCTTGTTGGAGTCTGCGCTGGTTAGCATGTGGAGGAAGGGAGAAGAGGGTGCTGAGAATTCAGAGGGACTTACCGGGCTCGATCTCACGAGCGGTCTTGTCGGCGGCACCGGTGATGCTCTCCTTGGTCTTGTCGAGGGTGGACTTAGAGGAGTCGGGGGTCTGAGGGTGGTCAGTAGGGGAGTATGGTGGAGGAGAGCGAAGACGTACGAGCTTCTCACCGGCCTTGGTGTGGAAATCCTTGCGTGCGGCTTCAGACATGGTGATGGTTGTTTTGTTGGTTGGTAGGTGGATTAAGTGTGGTGTTTAGTGTAGGATGTTGGTGTTTGTTGAAACCTGAAGTGCGCATGCTGCTGCTCTATATATGCGCATCTTTCACATGGAAGTGAGGGCTACGTCACTTACATTTGCATGTCTGCGCCTGCCTGACGTGAAAGGCGTTGGCAAGCACGTCCGCGACATGGCAATCACTCACCTTCGAGTAAGAGAGCAGGGGTGTAATCGTACGTCATATGCCGCCTGACAGCCATCGCGATACCCCATGCGAATTCAACTGGTGGATTCAATTGCTTGTCCACGATTACGATTCGCTTGTTTGTGATTGCGATTCACGATGGCAGGGGTTGTAGAATCAAGCAAGACCAACCCAGTCGGCACGTTCGAGACCTGTTTCTGGTGGTGAACATCCTCGTGAAACTTTTGCGTCATTGCCACCATGTCATCAAAGTCTTGCTGTAGCAGTAATGATCTTCCAGAGCCACCGGTATGTTGAGTGGTGCGCAAGACGTTCTACGAAGCTTCTGAAGCTCATGCGCTACGCAAGAGCGGGCCCCTGCATGGAAGAAGTCGCCCCACATGGCAGTGACGTCATGGGCTTGAATATGGGCAGCATGGTATTCATTCAGGCTTCACAGCCAAGTCGTAGTGACAGATAGTGTTTAGCCTGTATTTTCCAAGGCTCACGAGGCGGGTCTGCTTATTATTTGTCTTTGTCTTCTTACGAATTTAATCCATTCCTGCAGGGTCAATCGCCAACTGAACAGGCTCTGTGGGCTGACTACAACGCAGTGCTCCTCCTGACGGGCAACGGAACAGCGTTCATCTTCTGACCCGACAACACCTATCTTTAATCTGGCTGTTTCCTGTTGTCACTGCACCCTCCCATCAAAGCTTTAAAGTGGTCACGTTTTTGCCCCATAGAGTTGCCCAAGGCTAGAACTTCTATTCGACCACACAAGTGTAGCCAACCAAAAGCTAATGCTGTCCATATGTTTTGTCAAGCGCCGGTATTATCATCACTGTTCAATGCGACATGCAAGTAGAGGATATCGTGCTGTAATGAAGAATGATTTTGTACTTTTCTTGCAGCCGGTGCTGGCTACGATTTACTCTGCTTCCACATCCAATTTATCCTGTGGCTAGACAATCAGCCAAGGCTCAGGAGCTCAACAACAGGATGAGCAAATTTTTCTGTCCCTCAGGGTTGTTTGGCAAACAAATCCCGCGTGTGGGATCCGGGCCTGATATAGATAGCTTCAATGGACGCCCAGTCAAGCGAGGGAAACAAAAGGTGCTAGCCGATGAATCCAAGTCCGGAGAGCTCCTTGCGGATCGACTCTTCAGTGCCGATCTTTTTGATCTGGGTGTCCTCGAGCTTCTCACCGCCGGCTTGCCTCATCTTGAGCTCGTCAATGGCGCGGACCTTTTTGAGCAGACCGCGAATCTTCTTGTCTTGAGGACCGCTGCCCTCGCCGGGGCTGGTGACAGTGAGATCGGGTGCTGGGACGTTGGAGGTCTGCACTGGGGGCGGGACGCGGGCGTCCTGGCTACGCTGCTGCTGCGGCTGACCCTGGTTCTGGCGCTGCTGGCCGGGGGCACGGCGGTCGGGACTGTTGCCATAGGCGCGCTGCTGGCTTGGACTCCTGCCATTTCCG
Source organism: Stagonosporopsis chrysanthemi (assembly GCA_022560025.1). Taxonomy (NCBI): domain Eukaryota; kingdom Fungi; phylum Ascomycota; class Dothideomycetes; order Pleosporales; family Didymellaceae; genus Stagonosporopsis; species Stagonosporopsis chrysanthemi. Next base: position 149,647 of record JAFISE010000035.1, on the reverse strand, counting down.
TAGCCTCCATTCTTACTGTGGCTACGCTGACGGCCATCGCGGGCATCGCGACGCTCAGGGCTGCGGCCAGCTGGCCCATTTGGCGCATCGGCGGTCAGACCGGCAGCCTTCTCCGCAGCCTCACGGGCCTTCTTGGCCTCGCGTTTCTTCTTGTTCTTCTGGGCTGCCTTGGACAGCTCTTCGCCCTCGCCAGTGCCAGAAAGGCTGACACCCCCTCCGGGAGCAGCGCCCGGCGGCAGGTTCTGTGCAGGTTCAGCACCGGGAACCTGGCGACGTCCGCCGCGGCCGAAACCGTTCTGGTATCCAACGTTGGTTGATGATACACCGGTGTTGGTGTATGCCGCTCCGCCCTCATCCTCGCGCTTGAACATGAGAGGGGTGGCAGTTCCTCGTGCTCCAGGGGGACGGTAGGCGCCAGCAGGCTTGGAAGGAGTCTTCTGGGTCGCAGTAAATGCGGCGGCAGAAGGGTGAGGCTCAGGAGCGGTCAGCACATTATCCAAGGAGTGCTGCTGAGGCGACTGCGGGCGCCAAGTGACATGGTACAACTCATTGATCTCCTGGTTGTACATGAGAGGTCCGGTGATGTGATAAATACGGATGCCGTTGTCGACACGAAGACGCGGGCTGGTGGTCGCAGTGAGAATGTGCTTGCCATCAGGGCTCCACTCGCAGTAAGTGCAGTTGGAAGCCTTGATGGTGCACACTTTGTGGTAGTTTCTCTCCAAATCGTAGATGTCGACATCTCCAGCAAGGTTACCGAAACCTGCAACAAGAACGAAACGACCGTGTGGCGAGAAGTTAATGGTGTTCCTTGGGCCTAGATCGAAGCTGTGCTGAGCAACGGCGCGAACATTGTAGATGGTGGTCTTTGCAGGCATGTAGCCGTACACCACACCAAACTCTTTCGAGTTGGGCGACCAGGAGACGTCGTGAATTGGGCCCTCCTTGTCAAGCTGGATGCGCGAGTCGAAAGAGCCGTTGGCGCTGAGGATGTACATGTTCGTCTCGCCGTAGTAGCTCTTGTTGGTCTTGTCGACATCGGTCTGCGCCAAAACGATGACGCTTGTCCCAAGATCATTCCACTTCAGCTGGACCTTGTCGCTCTTGAAAAACGTCTTCTGCGAGACAGGGGAGTTGAACTGAGGCACTTGGAAGACCTTGACCGCGGCGGGCATTCCCTGATTACACGTCAGTTCGTGTTATATCATGTTCAGCATTGGGACGCACCTTGCGCTCCGGAACAAAAACTGCAACTGAATGGTTCTTGCCGGGCGACAGAGCAAAGTCAGTCACGCCCTCGACGTGCAGCTTGTTCCATGGGTTGCGGAGATCCCCCGACTGGAAAAATTGCACCTCATTGGTGACAGTGCGTGCACAGAATGTCTCGTCAGGAGAGTACTGCAGATTCCAGCCAGTCTGGGACTTTTGCACGAACTCGCCAACCACTGCTCGCTCAGCGCCGTCAGTCTCCCCCGCTTCCGGGACGGTCGTCCAGACCTTCAGGTTCTTCTTCGCATTGCCCTCCTCGTCCTTGGATGGCAGCTGCCATGTGATGATGTAGGTACCCAGCGGGGAGAAGCCAAGCTGGAAGACGTTGACAGCGGGGACGGTCGAGACAAGGTCGCCAGTCGAGGCGTCAATAACAGATACCCTGGATGATTGCGTAAGCCAAAACCATCGCCCAGCGTGTCCAGCAACCTACTGTTCAGGCGACGCCCAAGCAAAGTACTTGCTGTCAGGCGAGTAGCATTTACAACGAAGGTTGCCCTCAGGCCTGGAGACTTTGTTAACGCATTGGCGCGCAGGCACGTGCTGCTGCAACTCACGGTGCGAAGCCCGGGAGAGGCTCGTATGCGGGAGCCGCGTTGAAGATTCCGATGCCCTTGGAGGTGCGATCTGGCAAAGTGCATTAGCGTAGTTCAAGCAAGGAGCACGCAGACTCGGCGGCAAGACACGTACAGGCCAACTGTGTGGGAGCTGCCATGACTAGTCAAAGCCACAGTAGATGGTACAAAGATGGCGCCGGGCAAGGAGCTGGTGGTCGCGAGTCTGGCGGTGCAGTGCGTTGGCGGTGAGAAAGGCTAAGTAAGACTGAGACACGTTCGCGCACGCGAATGACGTATTCGGCTTGCTTGTTTGCTTCGCTTCAGGGCCGAGCAGACTTGGGAGAGCGACCACACAGGGGCTTGTCAACGGGTCTGGGGGAGAGGTTCGTGACAATCACCACGGTGCACCAAAGTTTGAACGCTTTGGCCAGCCTGCGCTAAGCGTCGGCCCGTCAGGCCCGTTCGCTCGAACAGGACACGCATGTGAAGGGGCCAAATTGACTACTCATGCCTTCCAGGTCGTCGGAGCGAAAACACCAAACAATGGCCTTGTCTGCGGCATTTGCATTCTCCAGTGCAGACGCATCAACATGACCTTGCACATGTCGAAATTCCAGCCCGCTAATCGCTATCTTAGCGCGTCGGTTGCGCCCGCTGCTGATGCTATCACAAGCTCCATCTTCCCCAGCCATCGCGTGCCGTCTTGTCCTGTTCTACTCCACGACTAACGTGAATCTTCGCTGAGCGCTGCAATGCCGACCTCAATGCCATGTCCGTCTATACGGATACCCATGGAGCTTCTGACGCCCACTGCCTTCTCGCAATTCGGCACTGTGATTGAAAACCCCGCGACATCTCCCAGCTCCAAACTGCCGATACCGCAGCGCGTGCCACCACCACAACATGTCCAGGCAAACCAGGGCTCAGCAACAAAATACTTAGACGTAACGCACATGTCAAATCTCTACAATCTGGCACCCTCCAAAAAGCCCGCGAAAGCAGTGATGAACATGTTTGTGTGCTCACCACGGAACCTGCGCAGCAACGAGCCCAGCGAGAGCATACCCAGCTCATGGGGCGACCTGGATCTGGACGAAGATGAAGACAGCAGCGGCAATCTCGACCGCCAGCTCCTCGACGTTACCATCCTTGAGCGCCACCCCTTCACCACCCAAACTTTCATCCCCATGGGCCTCGCGGCGCAGGACAGACACACCCAGTACCTCGTCATCGTCGCGCCCACCCTCCCCGCCAGCGCCTCGAAACGGCACATCGGTCGTCCTCCACCGTACCCGACGCCCCTCGTCGAGCGCAAGAGGAGCTTCAGAGACATCTTCGCGCGCGCACGCCCAGCACCGTACTCCACCGAATCCGGTCCCCCAGCACCGCAATTCGAGAAACTGCATCCCTCCACGCGTCCGAAAGGGCCTGGACTCCCGGACTTGAAAAACCTACGTGCATTTGTAGCGCGGGGCGACCAGGCTGTCACGTACGGCGCGGGGACGTGGCATGCGCCTATGATTGTTATTGGCGACCGGCCGATCGATTTCGTGGTCGTGCAGTTCGCGAACGAGGTCGGGATTGAGGATTGTCAGGAGGTGAGTCTCAAAGCGGGCAGTAATGCAAAGGAGGGCGTTGTGGTCACGGTTGATACCGATGGGGCGGGGAAGGTACAGGTCAAGGCCGGTGTTGGATCGGTGAAGGCGAAATTGTAGAGTTCTCGTGGTGATAATGAGCTTTGCTGTGTATCCTGTACGCTTCGAGCGAATTCCTGTATTCCGAGTTGAGATCTGCTGAAGTCAAACTTGAAGTTTGACGACACCTTTAACCTTTTCTCACTGATGACCGTTAAACAGCTTATCTTTGGTAAAATCATGGGACCAAATTAAGCGCCAAGGTACCAATGCTTTCAGGGAAAAGGAATCTATAGGCTGATTCAGTAAGAGCAACAAAAGTGTTAACTTGGCTGAAGCCATCTCCGCCTCAGATGTCTCCATCTACATAGCAAGTTCTACACAAAGTAACGCATCCAACACACCATCAATCAAATCAGCTTCATCCTTCTCGCCACCGTCAAACCAGCAATAAGGAGAAACACAACCCCACCGAGTATCCCAAACCACCAATCCAACCGCTCCCCATCTCCCCCCGGCACCTTGACATTAGTCCCAAACAACCCACAAACAACATTCAACGGCACCACAATAGCCGCTAAGACCGTGATCCGGATGATGACTCGCAGCGTCCGGTTCCCGCCCTGGATCCTGTCCACCGACAGCTGCGCCAGGAACTCCGCGTGCGCCCGCGCCAGCACCACCTCGCAGTGCGACAGCCGCGCCGTCATCGTGACGATGTGGTCCTGGACGTCGCTGAGGGGCAGGGCGATGCCGTGGTGCATCTCGTTGCAGTGCCGGAGTAAGCTCTTCGCGACAGAGCCTTTGCCGCGGACGAGGCGCATCGCGTCGAGGGTCTGTTTGCGACGGATGGAGATGGCTGAGAGCGTGGAGCCGATGTCGGTGGGGCGGGTGATGCAGGTGTGGTCTTCCAGGGCGCAAGTGTGCTGTTCGAGGGTGTGGATGGCGGAGGTGAAGGTGTTGGTGATGTCGTCGCTGGGGGAGTGTTAGGGTGGAGCAGGGCATTGAGATGTCGGGAGGTGGACGTACAGTAAAGCGTAGCAGATCCAGGGACTACTGAGGATAGTGGGATTTCTGAGTTTCCGGATACGTTCTTTGACATTTGCAGAGTGCGGACTTGGGTGGAACGAAAAAGTGATGAGTCCTTGGGGGAGTACAACGAGGTAAAATTTGACTGGCTTGAATGCAGACCGGAGGCTGTCTTTGATGTTGTTGTGAAATGAGTGAAAGGAGACGAAGTAGTAATTTTCGAATATCTCCACTTTCTCGGACGCGTCTTCGGTCATGATGGACTCACATGTGAGTGGGTGAAGAGAGAATGCTTTTGCAAGCACTTTTATGTCTTCTTTGGTCGAGTTGAGAATGTCCAACCACCAGATCTCCCTCGCAGAGTCTGTCTCGAACGCCCGGGTAAAAAATCCTGTTGGTAACTTGAGGTCCTTGACGCAAGAAGCACGTGTAGTTGTCCCGCTGGTAGATGTAAAGAGGTTGAAGCGTCTCAAAACCTCAGGACCCCGCTGACTGAAGTTAACGTTGCCGGATCCCATGCTGATTTGCTTCGACTATCGCCTCCAGTTACAGCATTCGGTATTCTTGATATCCAAATAATTGTCATGGATGTGTCCTGACGATCGGTGGCAGACTCTAATCAAGTTGAATGTGACACTTTGGTCCCTCATACGCTCACGACCACCCTAATGTACGTTGCTTTATTTGAAGAGCCAATGTCAGGCACATGAAGATCCGATTCTTCGACGTCCAAGACCCAGTTTGCGCTGCTACGTACGATCGTCGCTGGCGCGCCCTGGGAGATATTAGATCCTAGATATCTTGCGACCATCGAAAATATCTAGCCGCGAACAAATTCTTTGCGTATCTCATTGACCAGTAGGCAATCTAGAAAGTTAATGAGTAGGACGATTCGACGAATGCCCTCGAAACGCATGGGCTGAGAATACAAAAATCTTGAAAATAACAGACTGCTTACCATAGACGTAAACCAATTTTGCCCTCTGATCACAGAGTGAGCTCTCGTGAATAACACAAAATGGTGGGCTGAAGAAAAGATAACGAGGCCGTCGTGCTTGCTCTTCACGGGCCGCAGGTTAGCGTGAATCAGGGGGCTGTGTCTACGCCAGCGCAGTCTAAGCCTTACATATGTCCGAGGCTCGGTGACAGCGAAAAACCCCATTTTTTGAAATTCACTTGTCGATATTCGCGCACTTATTGCGCGCAAATACTCGCCAGAGACGTTGCCCAACTGGACTAGCCAGCACTTTCGCGAACGCGGCATAAACCCCCCCAGCCTCGAACGTCCATTCGAAGCGGCTACCATAGGTCAGTAAGCACGATACGTATCTTAACACTTTCTTCAGCGTATTGTTGATGGTCAAACACAATGACTGCAGCTGTTGATATCAACTAACGGTTGTCCTATCCTCCGCAGCTCACAATAACTCCCTAGAAGCGAGCACTAGTCGACACTGCCACACATGGATCGGCACTGCCCAAAGTATACGAACATTTTAAGCATCCCGACTAAAGTCACGACTCTGCCTCGCGATATGCCTCAGGGATCTGCAGGGGTTTGCAAGCATCGAGCAAAGCACATTCAGTAGAGACGAGTTGTTTACTTTTTCACAAAGAAGAACCATGTTAGAGCAACAATGTTTCAGTGGACTCTGTGGACAGCTGACCTTGGAAAAACATTGAGTTGTGAGCCCTGCGTGTTGTTATTGATGAGTGTGATAATTCAACACAGCACATGAAAGACAGCACTACTTAGCTCGCAATTGTAGAACAATATGTACCAACACTCTCTTACCAAAACTGCTCACTGATTTTAGGTTAAGACCGAAAATATGTTGCAGCCATCGTAAGTCGATTACTGGTCTGGAGACGGCAAGTCCAAAGAATGCGAACTATCCCCCGAGAGAGAGAGCAACACGTTGGTTATCTTGCTTAAGTAGTGTCCGTCGGTTGCAATTTAATGAAAATCCTGGAGCATTGACGTGGGATGGCTAAGTTCAGCTGCGCAGCAAAGATACGATTCCAAATTAGAAAGTGCCCCTGGACTCAAGGCGAAAGCGGATCTCCTGAAGGACTAGATGCGTATTTCGGATCAATTTCAAGGGGTCGCTCGCTTTTAGAGTCTACCTGTTCGATAGGATGAGAAGGGATATTCGTGTAGTAAGCAATACAAATTTATCGGTGCCTTCCAAAATGTTTACTCTGGTATACTGCGTCAAGGGTCGCTCCTGATTGGCTGACCCACATGGAAGAGCATGGATTTCTGGCCTGTCAAGGACGAAAAGTGGAAGAAAGGACATTCTACAGAAATGATCACCTCGTCCAGCACTTGCGCCTTGTCCACAGTGCCACGTTTGTGCATCGGGTCATGGATACATGGAGGGTGCCCATGCCTGAGATCAAGTCTAGATGCGGCTTCTGTGGAATTACAATGGCGACCTGGACACACCGGATTGAACATATTTCTGACCGCTTCAAGATAGGAAAGTCCATGGCAGAGTGGCAAGGTGATTGGGGCTTTGAAGAGTCAATTGTGGCGCTTGTAGAATGTGCTATACCTCCATGTAAGAACATCCGCACCGCAGCGTATAGCTTAAACCTCAGTCATGACTTACAATTGCTCTATAGACTCGAATAGCTTCGAACGGAGCACGCCTTTTCCAACGAACCCCAGCAACTTCATCTCTGGCCCACAACCAATTCCAGCGAATTCGTTTGATTTGGTCAAGCTTGAGATCATGTCTTTCATACAGACTCGTCTAGATACGATCAGAAAGATGCCTTCGAATGAGGATCTAAACATGGAGGCATGTTGTATTTTGTCTGTAGCGGAAGCAACAACTCAGCGAGACTGTTCTCAGTGGCAAAACATGGACGAGTCGTGGTTTCGCGACTTGATAATGTCATCACCCAAGTCTGTGGATCAGGAACATATCAGACCCATCCGTCTACGCGGTGAGAGCGAATCATTTCTATTTAAGCTAAAGGGCACAGGAAGCTTGTTTCGCCGATGCCCATTTGAGAGCCAGCTTCACGAATTTGTCAAACAGAATTGGTCAGGTGGAACCGCAATCAATGATAGCAAGATCCAAGCCCGTGCAAGTGAGATCGTTCGAAGTACAGAGGGACGGTCTTATCCATCTTCTGGTACATTTGCAGCTTACATTGTCGAACTCATTTACTCCACTGCGGGTTGGCTCACTGAATTTAAGAAGCGCGCCGGCATAAAACCAACTCAAGACCTCTTCGACATGAACGACGACTTTGACTTCGATTTACTAATCCCAGAAAACTCTGTTTCTATGGATCCAGGGTGGATGTTCACTCAGCAAGAAGGACTGAACAACTCTTTTCCCACACAGCTCGACTACATCCGGTCAGAGACTACAACGCACTCCCCAAGATCGTCACAAAACGTTTCCGTGAACGCCAGAGACGTCATGCCGGGAGACACCACATTCAATCGCTACTTCGTAGGAGATCTCGCACGTTGGGTCGCCTCGACGATGTCTTCAACCAATCCAGTGTCCCATATGCTGTCCGATATGGAGATTCAGCATCAAGCACGCTGGATCATGTGCAACGAGTAAGTTGCCTTCTGCAACATGTGGCATCTATTCATAACTCCCCTTGCTGGAGGATGTTAACCCTTATTAGTGGTGATCCATGGAATCAAACACCGGCAGATGTGCCAGAATGGCTGCGGCGATTCAAGCGTGATATTCGGATTCTAAAAGAGACGAACGCGAGTTACTTGATTGGTGACTTTGTGAGAAGATAATGATATTTCTCCTGCAAGATTTTTCTTGTAAGATCACCTCGCATGTCCCAGCCTTGCCAATGCGATTGTCAGTGCAGTCAATATCGGCGGCTCGAACCGCTTTATGATGGTACGGTAATGGGTCTGCAACTGTCGGGACTGAGCTCGCTGATCAGGTCGCTGAACGCATTCGCAACCAGTCTCGTGGAGCTGAGCCTGGCAAAATCCATAGGTTCCAGCTGTTGGCGATGCGGAGAAGCTCGTTCTTTTAGCCTATCAGGATTACATGACGCCCTTACTGCATCTCTAGTGCGCGTCATGATTACCGCAGAATATTATTGAAATTCAGCGTCAATAGCGTAGAGGATACAGAGTAGTAAACACTACATGTCTGCGTAAAGAGATTTAGTGAACCCGTTGTGGGAATTGTAGCCAACCTAAGGATCAATTGTCCCCCCAGACGATCGCTCAGAAGAAACGAGCTTCTTTGTACAACCGCCCCTTACAACCCACAAGACGCCCACGATTACTATCTCACACCTAGGGCTCAGCACCCGAATGCGCAGAACATCATGTTAGATCATTCAATGCCGCTATTGCTCAACTTCGACGCTTTCAACTTCGTCGGGCAATACCTGACGCAACCCTTGTTGGTCATAGCTGGAGAATTGGCAGAGAGCAAGTGGCACTCAGAGAGAATCACTGGTTTCCTCTAGGGGAAGGACGGAAAGGTTGAGAAAGTGATCACACCAGGGGGCCGCTACATGGACTTCTACGATGCTGAGGAGTCTGTCGGGCCTGTTGTTCAGCGCATCAAGACTTTTTTCAGTCAGATTTGAGGACTTCGGCAATATACAAGGGTAGGGAATGTAACGAGACAAGCCAGGGGTAGCTGACTAACGAAAGTGTACCTTGGTACTATAGCTACATAGAGTCATCGTAGACTTCATTGCTTAAAAATGAATTACTCTTTACCTGCGATCGGAAAAGATGTACTTGAACAGTGTTGTGAGTGAACATAGGCTGTATTGGCAGTCACATCCAATCTTCGTTGCCATCTTCATTATAGACCTTGACCAGTGCATCAATACATAGAATCAAACCTGCGCTTCGCATTGGAGCCATAGAAAATAGGAATGGTGAAAGCCACACATAGCGCTAGGCTCACTTGAATGGATCTTGTAAGAACAGTATGTTTTTCGTCCAGATACACAAGAGCATTGGTACACTTTGTGCAAGTTTGGAATTCTATTAAAATCGCCGAATGTAATGTGTACGATACCAGCACTGCAGAGACTGGTGAAAGGATGCCGCTACTTGGGTCAAGTTCTTAGCATTTTCTCACAGGCTATATATTGCCCTGATCCTGATACAGTTGAGACTAGCTAGATATCTACTCCCTTCTAACCCTAGACAGGATCGACGTAGAGGCCGATCTGAGAGCAATCGTGGTCAATCTTGTTAGTGTCGCTGAAGTACAACAAGCCACTGATAGATTGCGCCCTGTTGGGGCAAATATCGGCAGCCTGTGCTCTGTTGTTGGAAGTGCAAACAATAATGTTGTCGATGGTGCACTTGATGTAGTCAACGTTCTTCTCACCAATGGCACGCATAGTCAGGAGCTGGGTGGAGCCATCGGTGCTAGCAAGAGCAGCAGCCATGCCGGGCCAGGGCGAAAGCTCGATGAGGGCCCCTTCAGTTCCGAGCTGGAAGATGCTGCCAAATGACACGTCGTCGTTGAGGGCAATAGCTGCACCTTCTCCAGGCGAGATCTGGAGCCAGCGGCGATCCATGACCGTGTTGCTGCCGTCAGTCTTGATCTTAAAACCGCGTTGGTATTTACCGCCCGTGTAGCCGTTACTGCCGGCGATTACAACATGGAATTGTCCACGGTATTGGCCATTGTTGACGTTCTCGGCAGTGGTGATTACAGAGGTCCACCACACACACTTGATGTTCGTGACACTCGACGGGTTGCTGCAGCCGGCAGTATTGGGGTCAACAGAAGGGTCCCTCTCAAAGTACACGTTGAATGAAGTGCATCCAGAAATTGCGTTGCACTTGTCTGCACACTGCTGCACATCATAGGTGTCAAGCAGGGTATAACCAGCATAGCCAGGAGCATTGGGCGAGGCTTGCGTGTTCGTAAAAACCTTTTGAAAACCCAATGGCGTAATCGCGTTTTTGGCTGCGTTGGAGTAATAGGGGTCCTTGAGAAACGCAGTGTCGGTGTCTGGCCAAGACTTGTGCTGGATTCCTGCTGGCTGCTGGACACAGCTGTCGTCGCGCTTTGCTCTGTTGACTACACTGGTGGCTGCAGGAGGATCCAAGGTAGTAGCAGTAGCAGCAGGGACATTATTGGCAGTCTTGTAGACAACAGGGGGACCGGGGTAGGTGACATCAGGTGCAGGAGCAGCCGAGACGACCATGGCCATCACAGCCGCTGCGGTGAAAGCATTGAAGATCATGGTGGTTTTATATTGAAGAGCTTATTCTTGAACGAATGAGAATTGCTGATGTTGATGCGATACAACTGTAATGAAGACTCTCCTTCTTATATGATAGGACTTCAGACGCTTGCTCTGGACCCAAGCCTCCTCGTGAGTCGTCTTGCTGAGCGATTTTTTCTGCCTGCGTATTCAGACTCTGAGCTGAAGACGGTTTGGAAAGCTGTATGTGGCTGCTAGTACTAATACCTAAGTATCGACATGTGGCTGAAAGTCTGCTGTTAGGTCAGCCACAAACAGCGTTTGAGAGCTGGAGAAGTTCGTACAGGGTATGGCCACGTCGACTTGCAAAGCGGACGGGACTGTCGGGAGATTGGCTCTGATAGACTGTTGTCGAAGCAAAGTCTTTATATAAATACGTTCTTATGTTACTAAGATTTTCTCCTAGCTTTCTAATAGGCTCTTTTGCTAGTTTGTTGCGTGAAGGTAACTCTATAAGGAAAGAAGAGTAAGTAACAGCCACGGTACAAGTTGTGACTAATATCGTCCCGAGCATCCCTTCCGCTGTACGAGCCGATGTGGCCAGCCCCTGTATGCTCGCGAAAGCTTTAGCCGGGAATTAGAGCAATAACGCATCACATGGAGTTATTATTAAATGGAGCTTCTATAGTTGCCTTGAGGAGCCGCCCCGCATCGTTGTTGACGGTCTCGTGCTGTCCAACTCACGTTGTGTGAACTACAAATGCTATTCATGGAGCTCAGTCGAACAGTCTACATACCATAGAGTATGCATTGCGAGTCATCGAACCCAGTTCCGCGTGGATGCTAAGCAATGCTAAGATGTGTCAAGCAATACCTAGGTACATAATCCACGTCTGAGTCAATATTGCCTGTAAGGCTAGTGACTGCAGCTAGAGCTCGCTTCTGAGCGCCGGAGTCGTGTGGTGTTCTCGAGATGGTCATCAGGATCAGGTCTGGAGCGTACCAGTATTCACACAGCATGGCCGCGCGTATGCGTTGTCTCGTGGCTCCCGGGGTATTTTGCGGTTTGTAGAGAACGACCGCACCTCTTTCATTAACTCTGAAGATTAGAGGATACAACAGGGAAACCGTTAACTGAGCGACGAACTTTTAGGAACATCGTTGGTAGAAAACTACATATAGCCTCCTCTTGACAGCCTTGCCTGCATCACGATTCCTTGTGGATTCCGAAGTGCGAGGCCGAGCGCGAGTGCGGCTGCCAGACCAAAGCGAAAGCCCGAGGCTGAATACGGGCCAATACACTCAAAACTTAGTTCAAACACGAGCTGGGAAGACAAGCGCTTAGTCGGTTCCCAATTTGAAAAGACCTCGCAAAAGATTCTGACCGTTTCCCGAGCGGTTGGTAACCTTCGAGACCCAGCTGCAAAGGATCCATACCGGTGCCCACGGACACGGAATGCGGGCCCGGGGATTAGGTTTGGCTCCCGGACACAATGCTTGATCAGTATCCCAAATACATGCGAAGTATCCGAAGTGAGATTGGGGCGTAAAATTAGTGGTAGTGACTTGGTTTGTGCGGGCGCGCGGGGGATTCAAGCAGCCACCACGACCCTCATCACATAACCAAATCCCAGAGCTGCAACATTTCCTTCTTTGTTTCAAATACATCTTGATTGTAAACATAATCTACTTGATCGCATTTGGCGTTTGTGGTGTTTCGGGTACATCGCTCTTAGATTACCTCCACAGTCCCCCAGGGGGTCCATCACATGTGCAAAAAAATTTATTGGTTATTGTCAAGCGGAAAGCCCGACGCAGACAGGATTCGAACCTGCGAGGCCGAAGCCATTAGATGACGTGAATATGGTAGTTCAAGTCTAACCCATTAACCACTCTGGCACTGCGTCCAATGAACGATAAGAAGTTCGAAGTGTTGAAAAATATATATACCCACATGCATCCTATACAGCGTGAACATAAGCGTCTCTATCTCATCAGCTATCGAGCGTAAATGCGGGGTACCGGTTTAGCTAGGTGCCGCGTTTGCAGCCGAGCATACATCATTGGTCGCCTAAAGGCTCGCCTTGCCACTCAATGACCAACTCCCTTTGTCATCCCTCACCACCTTGCCCTCACCCTTCAACTTCTCCAGAATCTGAATAATCCCCCTCTCCGCCGGCTCCCACAGATGCTGCGGATAGTCCTTGTAAATAACCTTCACAATATCCATACTCGACCACCCGCCCTCTTTCTCCTTGCCAAGCACATCCAGAACCTGCTGCTCGCGCTGCTTGCGATGCTTGATATACTCACTGATCTTTGCGGGGCCGTTGTCGATCACTGGGCCGTGGCCGGGGTATGCACGGCCCTTGAACTGCTTCTCCATGCTCTCTAGACTCTTCATGTATGTCGTGAGGTCCTCGAACACGGCTGTGCCTTGGCCCAATACGTTGTCTGCGGTGAACATTGCGTCTTCTTCTTCGAGGATGAAGGCCATGTGGTCGGTGGTGTGTCCGGGGCAGTGGAAGGCGCGTAGTGTTGCGCCTTCGGTTGAAAAGGGTTGCCCGTTGGATATATCCAGCCATGTACTATTGCCATCTAGATGGCTTTTGTGTATCTTAGTCTCTGGGGAATATGCTACCAGATCGGGTACGCCCTCAATGTGGTCATGGTGCCAGTGCGTCAGAAGGGCCTTGTCAATTGTGATGTTGTGTTTTGACAAAGTCGATTTCAGCGATTTGATCCATTCTTCTCTACCTTCACCAGTATCTATCAGCAGTCGCTTTTCGCCTGTACCGACAATGTATGTGTTTGTGCCTTGCAGGGTGAACTGAGCGCTGTTAGAGACACTGCCTACTGCTCGAGGCTTACTGCAAGCTTACTTTGGATGGATTGCCTCCAAGCACCCGGATGACGCGCTCACTGAGCTGCTCGATAGCAGGCAGAGGTACCAAAGGATCAGACATCTTGGAATACAGTCTTCGATTTGCGACCCTGAGCAGACAATGTAAACGCGGGGACATGTTCACATCATCCCGTCCGCAGCTCTGCAATGCTACCTCGGCTCTCGGAGGACAAAAATAGTGGCCAATAAGGCCGAGATTCTACCATTTGGCAATGGCGCGCCTCAATCATGCAATAGTAGCTCTACAAGCTGACTTTTATGTGATTTTGTAAGCTACAAATTGATTGAAGATGTCTAGTGCTATTAGATACGTGGAAATCTGCGCAGTTGCATACCCCACACAAGACAACCCTACAGTTAACAAATATCTATAACGCCTTACCAAAATTTAAATTTATATTAGGGCAAGGTAAGCATATGTTAAGAATCAACTTCGGCTTGCCTACTTGAAATTAGATAATCAGTTGTGGTTGCGAAATACGCGCTATCTTAGCGTGCTTCCAGAACAGATGACGAATTTGTGCTCATTCAGCAACCAGTCAATCACTCAAGATGGGAATCGACGACTCTGATGATGATACGCCGTACGTTTCACTTCTATGATTACCGAGCCCTGCTAAGCAGCGAAGACAGCTCTCAGGCGACGCTCTGTCAGCGCTGAAAGAATTTTACGGCGAACGTGATGCACGGCAGAAGCAGTTTGAAGAGCTGAAGTCGCAAGCCGAAGATGACTTCGAAGGGAAGCTATCCATGGACGCTTTTACTGAAGACTGGAACGTGAGCCAGTTCTGGTACAGTGACGAGACCGCCACTGTGCTTGCAAGACAGCTTCTCGATGGAGCCACGGATGACACGAAAATTGCCGTCGTCAGCGCGCCCAGTGCGTTCATTCAACTGAAGAATTTGTTGGTAAGTATCTGCCTCGGAAGATATTCTTGGCGTCGTTTTCTGATATTCGGTAGGCGTCTGGAGAGTACAAATGCAGGCCACAAATCAAGTTGCTTGAGATTGATGAGCGGTTCGGCGTGTTCAAGGAGTTCGTCCACTACGACTTCGAGAAAGCACTTCAATTGCCTGCAGAACTCAAGGGCTCGTTCGATCGCATCATTGTCGACCCACCCTTCTTGAGCGACGATTGTCAGACCAAAGGTAGGTGCAGAAGTGATCATCAGGTCTAGTCTTTCCTGACTGTTTGCAGCTACCTTGACAGTGCGATGGCTAGCCAAAGGATGGACACACGACGAGGTGCGCATCATTGCTTGCACAGGAGAGCGAATGGAGTCCATCATTACCGGCAAGCTGTATGGCAAGGCCGGCGTCAAGACAACAGATTACGACATCAAGCACGCCAAAGGTCTGAGTAACGAGTTCAGAACGTATGCGAACTTCGAGTGCGACGCATGGAATTGGGCTCAGACTTCATGACGGAGAGGTGATTAGGACCGTAGACATACATCGAGATATACGACCGACCTTGAAGATACAAATCATGCTAGATTGAGTTCAGTACTGCCACCCCGCCCTGCCCCACCACCGCGCCGAAGCCTGAACCGCAGCACCAACCATCCCACCATCACGTCACACCCAACACTCCACTGAGCACCACAGTGAGCACCAGAATGGCCGTCTGCATATTCTGCAAGATCGTTAAGGGTACCGAACAATCAGGTCCCCGCCATTGCGCGCGTACCTAACCAAGCTGCAGGCGAGATCCCGGTGCTGAAAATCTTCGAGTCGGAGAAGACACTGGCCTTCCTGGACATCGGGCCCTTGAGCAAGGGACACTCTGTACGCGTCCCCTGTTCTCTTCATTGCTGCTCCGAGCTACTTGTAAACGTGTTCTAACGCACGCCATCTAGCTCATCATCCCCAAACACCACGGCGCCAAGCTGCACGACATCCCCGACGACCAGCTCTCCGAGGTGCTGTCCGTGACCAAGAAGATTGCCATTGCGCAGGGCGTGGAGGACTACAATATTCTGCAGAACAATGGGCGCATTGCGCATCAGGAGGTGGATCACGTGCACTTTCATTTGATCCCGAAGCCGAACCAGCAGGAGGGGTTAGGCATCGAGTGGCCGACGCAGAAGGCGGATCAGAGCGAGCTGAAGAAGCTGCTTGAGGATATTAAGAGTAACATGTAGAAGAATGCTTGTGACGATGATTGGGATGGATGCAGGTTGCGTAATGGCCTGCGAGCTGCAACCTGCTTGCTTTACGCGAACAATGGCTATCCTCTACCAGTACTTTTGATCTCAACGTGCGCCTTACTCCCCCTTAAACACAGCCTTCCTCTTCTCCCGGAACGCCGCAAGCGCCTCATCCCTATCCTTTGTCTTGACCACCAACTCATACGCCGCATTCTCCGCCTTCTCCCCCAGCGCACACCCCTCAACCGCCTTAAGCGCAGCCTTGATCGCAATTGGTCCGCCCTCGCAAATCGTAATTGCCAGCTGCACAGCTTCATTCAGGACCTTCTTGCGCGCCCCGCCCTCCTGCACCTGCTCCTCAGGCGTAATCTCCACCAGCCTGTCGCACAGACCCAGGAAATACGCTTCTGGCGCGCTGACGCGGCGGCCCGTCAGGATCATGTCGCGTGCTCGTGCGAGCCCGATCAGAGCAGGGAGTCGGTAGGTACCGCCTGCACCCGGGATGATGGCGAGGCGTGTCTCGGGGAGGGCGACGGTGGTCGTGCTGCCGAAGACGCGCATGTGTGTTGTCAGGGCGAGCTCGAGGCCGCCGCCGAATGCGGGCGCGGCGAGGGCGGAGATGGTAGGGATGGGGAGGTTTTGGATCGAGGTTAGAGTGCCGCGGAGGGAGGCGAGGAAGTTGGCGGTGCTGGGATGGTTAACTTCTAGTCTAGGTTCGTTCGCGGTGAGGTGCGTACTCTTCTTGCGTGAAGGTTGCGCGTTCCTTCAAGTCTGCGCCAGCACAGAAACTCGTGTCCACCTCGCTGGCAAGAATGAGGGCTCTTGTTTGCCCGTTCTGGCCCTCATTTTGTATGCTGGTGACATGCTGGTTGAGCTCGGCGAGCAATTGTCTTGATATGGCATTGCGGGCAGCTGGGCGGTTCAAGGAGAGGATGCGGATGTTTCCCGAGTGGGGTGCGGGATAGTTGATGACATTAATCACGGGTGACGGCGCACTCGAGTATGCGCAGCGCTGAACCGGGCGTACGAAGAGCCTCGATGTTGGTCGTAGTAAGAACGGCATTGTGTGGACTGTTGTGTTGGGGGAAAGAGCGTCGGAGCTATTCACATATCTACTGGAGGGTAGCAGCGGTCCACACTTGAGCCGAGGTCTCCATTCTTGAACTACGAAGGAGCTCGTTTCTTTCAGCAGATCAGATTTACATGCTTCCTTAACTTCTCATGTGTGCGCTATAATAACCGCAGCAAAGTGTCAATTTCTAGCATAAGCAAACTAATGTACAGAGAGTACTCAGCACTACAATATCTACTGTAACAGATTTGACAAATTGTTGTATGTGTCGTAGCCAACTTAAGGATCCGTTGTTTCTAGGAACGATCGTTCCAAAGAAACGAGTCTCTTTGTACTCTCGCAAAGGACTCCTGATCCTTTCCACTGGACAGCCTAACGTGCTGCTATTGCAAATGCCACTATCCACAGACCTACTAGATTGAAGGCCCGCTGTATCTAGTTTCTCTTTCACAACCACCCCCTAGATGCCGGCTACTCAGAGACCTGGATTGATCATGAGATTTGGAAGTATACCAAGGAATAAGCCATTGCGTTTTGGGAGTCATCAGACACCATCTTGGTATATTCAGGATCATCTTTGGTGTTCCTGGTGAAGCAATCGAACTTCAGCTTTCTGTATGATATCGCAATTTACCAGAGGTACATGGCCCGGGACAGGAGAGGAATGGGATTGGTGGCTTGTCAGGGTTTGACCACCACGAGAAGGTTTGATGGACCGATTGGCGCTCCATGCAAAAGCACCAGGGCCTGCAATCATCATGATCGCCTTTCGTTATTTATCTTGATGCAGGGTAGTGGAGAACAACCAGACATGGGCCCACCTTGAAGATGTTTTGGCAGCGTTGTCCCTGCGTCCGAAAGTAGACCAGATGGGAGATTATTCCAAGGCTCATCAATGCGATATGCATGCTTCAGAGGATATGGAATAGCGCTCACGACATGACGGGCCCTAAAGACCTAAAATAAAGGCCTCCACGGTAGCGGTTCCGACCGGCGCAGCGTTGAAGACGACGGGCCGGCCTGCGCTACCAATGCGCACGGACACGGTACAGTAAACACTGGCTGCACAAAGGAGACCGACCACATCGCTGGGGCTAATCTTCGCTTTGCTGACTGCCTCATGGTAAAGCCATGCTGGTGAGCGCGCTGCAGGCTTCCTTGTTTCGATCCACACTCCGTGCGGGCACCCGCAGCAATGGCACCCTCCGCCGCTCCTTCCTCCGCTGAGGCGCCCCAAACAAACAACGACGAGTCCACACCAACCGCAGCCACGCCGGCCGAAAGCACGCGCAAATCCATGGAGCGAAGTATAACCGATTTTACGGACGTGCAAGCCTTCGACGTCGCCGATGCCGACCTGCCTCCACTCCCTGACACCAACGACGACAGCTTCTTGCGCCAGGACTCCCATGACGAGAGCGCACCAAGCGATGTCAGCGACTTTCTGGATCGCAGGATGAAGCGCCAGCTGATGGATATCGAGTCCAGCTTCATCCCCGACCTCTCTGCGCATCCCGGCATCTCGCAGACGCGCATCGGCGCCGACGACACGTACCTTTTCGGAGGCTCACCGGGGACTGTGCGGCCCGCGCTGTCGACTGCGCTGTCGACTGCGCAAGAAGAAGACGCTCATGATGCGCCGCGGGTAGAAGAGAACGAGGACGAGTCGCACAACTCAGAGTCTTCCATCATGTCACAGGATGCGCCGACACCAGCAGGCGCCCACAACACTCCTGCAGTGCGACGGCCTGACGACGACACTGCGGACGACTCGCTGGACCACGTCAACTCCGCTATTGAAGCTGCGCCTTCGTCGCCTTCAGCATACGCGGCGCAGCGACGGTCGAGGGGACATGGAGACAAGACCGATTCCCAAGCTACAGCTGAAGCTGGGGAAAGTGCATTGGATGCCTCCCAGCGTCCAGTCTCCAGCGCGTCCACCGTCAAAGCTCCAGATTTTAGTAGATTCGAGGAGTCTGCTTCACTCAACTCTGCGTCAGAACCGAGTCTGGACAGTATAGCCATGGTCCCCCCACTTCTTATCACGACATCCTCCCCTCGTGCGGGTAAACGGCCGAGCTTCCTGCAAAACCGCCAATCGAGCCAGCGATCTTCTGTCTCCTCGTTAACAACCCGCTCCGATGTGTCTGGCGATGGCGCGAGCACAGCAAGTCTGGGCGCAGACTATGCTCTACAAACTGGTGGCGCGATACCCCGGCCTAATCTGCCTCACAGGAGTAGCATGGGCTTGTCACGGTTGCCTAGCGTTGGCAGCATTACGTCGTCTGTATCCGGTTACAGCGATTCAAATCCATGGGACAAGCATCGGAGTACCAGCGCGAACTCACTGACAGCTCTTTTGCAACATGAAGGTGGTCTGGGCAGGCTGGATGAAGAGGTGACCGGTACTACAACTCCTCCGGAAACACCACGAACGTCTGGTGCGGGAACTTCTACACACCTGACCGACACCGTGGTTGCTAGGCACGTCCAGGATATACAGGTCCCCGATACAGTCGCACGAGAATTTAGAGCGAAGCATTTACAATCGTCTGATAGGCGACACTCGGCAACTCCTTTCGCTAGGAGCAAGCATAATCTGACGTTGAAAGAGCAGAACAGCAAGATCGACAAGCTCAGTAAAGAGAATTTCGACCTCAAGCTGAAGATTCATTTCCTTGATCAGGCGCTTCAGAATCGGTCCGACGAAGGAGTCAAGGAGATGATTTCTAAGAACGTTCAGCTCCAGACAGATCTCGCGACTGAGAAGAAGGAGTCCCAGACATGGCGCAAGAAAGTTCGAGAGCTGGAGCGTAAGCTCAAGTCTCAAGAAGAGGGACAGTCGGCAACGAGAGACAGTGGCAGTGGCTCCGAAGATGAGAAGAGCGAACACTCGCCAGAAAAGGCCGAATTGGAAGAAGAGATCCACTTTCTGCGCGAGCGGCTGGAGTCCGCGGAGACAATAACAGAGCAGTGGCAGCAAGAAGCACTCCAGAAAGAAGCAGATAATCGACGCATGGCAGACTACATCAAAACCATGCGGGAGAAGAGCACATCCGGTGAAACCGGCTTCGACGAGGCGGTAAATATCTGGAAGGAGGATTTACATGAGGAACGAGTCCGTCGCGAGGAGATCGAAGCCCGCTGTACGCACGCAGAGTCTGAACGTGATCGGCTTCGTGAAGAATTGCAAAGGACACGAGAGCAGAACCGTCAAATCTTGCAGCACAACAGCAGCCACCACAACAGCAGGGTTCACAACAGCTCGCGGCTTATGCATCAGTCTTACGCCGACCGATCGGACGCAGGTTCGGATCAGCAACGTCCTTCATCTGGTGGCAGCAGTACGTTGGTTGACCAGTTGCACATGAATAACGAGCGGCTACAGCGAGATCTCCATGCTCAGACCTCGATGCTGACATCACGAAATCGGGAGAATACGCGTCTGCGCGAAGAGAACGAAGGTCTTAGGCTCACCCTTCGAAGAGGAGACGTTGGGTCTATCGCCGGGGATAGTATCCTCGAACGGTCCATTTCACGCAATCACATGAGGTCTGTTTCGCGCGCTAGTGGCGGCACACGGGTAACTCAGATGAGTGATTCCGAGAGGGAGGATCTCGAGAGCAAATTGGCGTCAGCACGCGACGAATTGTCTCAGCTCAAGCTTCTGAACAAGGAGCTTGACGATCAGCTTGTGGGACATCTCGACATGCTTGAAACCGCCGAGAACAAGGTCAAGGAGTGTGAAACTGAGCTCGAAGCGCAAAACGAAGATCTACAGGCGCTTGTTGCGGAGCGTGATGAGTCGCTGGAACTTCTGCAGGACAAAGAGGAGGAATGTGAAGGGCTTAGAGCGGAAGCCATGGAGGCTGTCCAGCGACTTGAGGCAGAGCTCGAGCAGATGGCGCAGGAACGCGACCGTATTGCCACGGATCTCGAGCATTCTATCGAAGACTTCAACGCGCTGCAGCAGGAGATGAAGAATGTCAGTGAAAGTCTCGTCCAACTCGAGGACGATCAGAACGCAAGCATGCGCAAGATTGAGCACCTCGAAGCTGAACTACGAGACGCTACCGAGGAGCTGGGCAGGCAAGATAAGATGCTCAGCGACGAGCGATCCAAGAATGAGAAACTCGACATTCAGCTCGAAAGCAGTCAAGGGGAGGTCGATTTCCTGCGGGAAGAACAGGAGGGCGACAAGATTAAGATCGGTGAGCTGGAGTCCGATCTCGAGAATGCGCAGATCAACATCCAGCACGAGCGTGAGCGCATACGAGACCTCGAGGAACGATTCAGGGAAGAGCGGCAGCAGAGAGACGCTTTGGAAAGCCACGGGAAACAGGAAGTCGAGAAGGTCATGACTGACCTCAACGCGCAGTTGGCTAAACTCAAAGACGAGAGCAGGCGACTGCGGAAGGATCTATCCAGCAAGGAAGTCGAGGCCAACAACTGGCGACGACAGCATGACGAATTCGAGACGAGCATTCGTGATGCGCTGTTTAACAGCAACGGCACTAAGCCTAGTCTGCTGAAGGTTGGTGAACTTATTGTACTTTGTCAAACGTGAGCTTACATTCTTCAGGACATTGCAAGGCTGCATCGAGAGCTCGATTCCACAATCGAGGAGCTGAACTTCACCAGGAGCGACCTCTCCGAAAAAGAACAGCTCTTGCGCAACCGTGATACCCTCCTCGAAAGCACGGGACTGCAAGTGCGGCAAAGCACCGAAGCCCTCGAGCGTGAACGTCAGTTGAGGCGACAGGAGGCAGCCACCTTCGAGAACGCCAAACGTGGTCATCAGTCAGTGACTAGGACGATACAACAACATGAAACCAGAGTCCTCGAGCTTGAGACCCTTCGCAGTCAGGATCGTCAGAAACTGCTCAACCTCGAGAAGCAGTACAAGGAGCAGTTGCTTGAGCGCAACAACCTGCTGTATGCCCTTTGGAATAGACTGTCGACTCTTTGCGGCACCGAGTGGTGTCGAAGCCATGCCCTTGTCAATGGCGAATTGACTTCCATGGAACTCATTTCCAGGAATATCAAAGGCTTCAACAGCAACATGATCCTGGCCGTCAAGACCGTGGAAGGTATCATTGGTGGCTTCAGACAAAGGATACGTGCTACAGAGAAGGACCTCATTCGCGACTACCAGGTCCTGGAGCATACACTGGACGGCCGCGTCAAGCGTCTTGAGCAGCTTGAGAAAGCCGTCTTAGCTCAAAGACAATCGATTGGAAGGCCAAGCACAGTGCGTGGCGGGATGGTCGAACTGAACGCCGCAGAGCTCACCAAGCTGCGCAACGAGAACAAAACCCTCCGATCAGAGGTCCAGACCCTCCGAGCCATCACTTCAGCCGCACAATCCGGCGACAACATTATAGTCAACAAAAATCCGGCACGCACCGGCTCACCCACCTCCTCAAAGCGCGCAAGCATGGCGCATACCTTACTCCGCGCACACTCCACTTCAGTAGTTGAACATCTCCAGCAACAACAACAAACCTCCAGCGGCAGCCGGTCGCCAGGACACCCATACCCCGAGGCCGGTCCCCTTCAGCCCAGCGAGCAGAAATGGATTCACCGCCTCAAAGAGCTTGAGCGCCGCCTCAAAGCTGAGCGTGAAGCCCGCCTCCTGGACCGCAGTGGCGCGCGCAAGCGTCTCGAGCAGAAAGTTGAAGAGAACGCGGATCTCAGAGCCATGCTGGAGCGCGAGCGTGAAAGACTTGCTGCTGAAGGATTTAATGTGCAGAGGAGCTTGAGCGTGGATGGGCAGACCCGGAGTAGAGAGAGGAGCGAGAGGGGGAGTATGCTTAGTCGGCAGACCACGCTAGATAGGCAGCTGGAGCAGGATGAGGATGTGTATTAGGTTCTGAACTGTACGAAACAGGTTGGGAGAGGTGCATTGTATGGGGTATTATGGTACAGCGACTGGTTGTTGTTTGGTTTCCTTTCCTTTGTGTGATATCATTTGTATTAGCAGCAGCATATGGCTACGTCCAGCGGTGCAAGAGGCGTATCATGTGTAGAGTACACTCAGTGTTCCACGATGTCAGCACGATATTGGTAATTGACGATTGATTCTCACCCGCCTGCGTCTGGTCATGACTTTCTGGTCTTGTCATCAACACAACAAAAGCGGCCAGAAGCGCACTGATATCACTCGATGTCGAGCTTGAGCATCTAGGCTTTGTTGTGATCTCTTTTACCAACACAACCAAGGTGCCATCCACAGCGTGCATGGACTGGTGCAGCTGCACGCCATTCATCGCTCTTGCCTTTACCTGCAAGCCCGGGTAGCGCCATTGGCTGTGTAAGATTCACTTACTCCCGCCCTCCATCAAACAATGAGGCTCTCTTCTTCGCACGCACCTTCCACCGCCACAACGCACCTCCGCCGATCTGCCTCCTACCGAGTTTCACTCTTATCCACCCAACCTGTCCAGAGAGGGCCAGAAGATCATCTACGCTGACCAACGGAACTTCCTCCCGCGGTCCCCTTACTTTGCTGAAACTGCCTGGAGCCCACTTCGTTCACTGCCATCCCGCTGTTATACATCACTCTCGACCTGGGGACTTGTAGCTTCTCTCTATCCCCGAACTTCGTATCCGCAGGACTCAACAGTCAATTGCCATCTCAGAAAACTTAATCATCACCATACTGCAATTGCTTAGTCTACGGTACCAGCACTCTCAAGCCAGGACATCGCCTGCACATACAACAGAGGATTTAACAGATCGACGAAGACAGCAGTCCACCAACTGCCGAGATTCATGTTACAAAGGTCTGCTTCACAGGACCCTGTGAGTCCAACAGATCAATCAAAAACCCCTCTGTTCCTTCAACGTCTCGGAGACTTCAGACTGTTCAACAACCTGCTTTCTGATCGGGAGAGGGTATATCAGAGTATACAAAGGATCCCACCTAGCAAAACCAGAACTGTCAAGGAAGAGGAACCCCACCAGTGCCTCGGCAATACTAGGAAACATCACATCATAAGTTCAATCGAGATTAAGCAAGGATACACAATGCCACCCAAACGCAGCTCTTCCATTTCTCGTCCAGCAACTAAGAAAAAGCTTGCGAGCGAACCTCGCAAGAACCCAACCAGAAAGACATCAGCTAAACCCAAGCCAAAGGGAAAACCAAGTGTTACAGTTGTCAAGAAGCGCAGCCCACCCGCCTCTCCTAAGCCTGAGCGTGCTTCAAAAGTTCAAAAAACAACACAAAAAGCTAATAACGGGAAGCGGGTAAGTAGACGAGGTATAAGCGCGGCTGATGCGTTTGTCATTCCTGTCGATGAAGGGCAGGAGGAGAGCAAGAGCGCCAGCCAGACATCACCTCGTCCAAAGGCGAAGTCGGATAGGTCTGACAGTGCGGATGATCTAAAGCCAAACCTTACACCTGTAGCAGGCGTTACTAAAAGGACTACTCTCAGAATCAGGCCCGATCGTCTTAAAGAAGTCTATACAAGGGAAGTAAAACAGCTGCAAGCCCAACTTCAGGCTGCTCAAGCCCAGGTCAAGCAAAACATCGAGCGAGCGGCACAGGATGCTCTAATCGCTCGTGCTCAGCATATTGCAAATACCAAAGCCTACGCCGATGTTTACGATGAGCTCGCAGCTGAGCGACTGCGCTTGGCTGAATTGACTTGGGAGCATGCCGATCTGCAACGAGAATTAGACGAGACTCGCAGCAGTCTCAAGGGCGAAGCTGGCTTGACCAGGCAGCGAGACGAGATTCAGAAATTTCTTGAGGAACAATTGGCCATTAACTCAGATACAAAGCGTGATCTCGCTGTCAAAGAGGAAGAAGCCATGCGTAAAGCAGCCGCAACCGATCAGCAGATGCAGCAACTCTCGCAGCAACAGCAGGACCTGCAGCGCGAAGTCGCGAGGCTGAGCGATGAAAATGCCACACTCACAAGGTCAGCTTCAGAGGCAGCTTCTTCTCAGACCTCCACTGGCACATCATTCTCCCGTTCCCCTTCTTTCTACCCCAGCACAATGTCGTCTGGGAGCACCATCTCCTCAACGCCATCATCATCCTCAACCCCGTCTCTCTCACTCACTCCATCTACACCCACCTTTCCCCAAAACGACGAGCAGCGCCTCGTCAACCTGCGGCGCACGTACCTCGCCACCAAGAAACGATACGACAACCTCCACTTCATGGCCGGACAGTTCGTCCGTGCCACGAGAGCGTGGGACGTAGACTCCATGGGGGAATTGGGAGGGCGTGTGAGGGGGCTGAGACGATGTATTGGGGAGGGGAGGGTGGTGGAGGGCAGAGAGGAGACGCAGAACGAGAGGGTGTGAAATGGCGTTGCGAAGGTGGAGTAGCACGTCCATCTTGGAAACGCCTGGGAGAGACGGCCTCGCGGATGGAGTGGCAAGGAAAAAAAGGGGGGAGGGGGGGGATGGGATAGCCGTGTGAGATGGGTGGTAAGGCAGACGGGGAGTGACGCAGAAGAAAGGCGGTTCTTTTACGATAGCTTGTGCAGGCTTAGTCCATGTATCACGATATCCGACATCCCATCCCGTTTCGGCCCGCTCTACAACATGCGTTCCACCCACGACGCATGCTACTCGCGCGAGCCGGATGCGGTGTAGGCGGTAGTTCGGCGCGCAATGAGTTCAGCAGTCCAGCTGATAGTTGGTTGGCTGGTTGAATGGCTCTTTGTAGCTCTGTACCTCTCTCGCCTTCCCTCCCATCACTCCATCTTGCCCCTCCTATCCTTCCCTTCCCCCGTCACGCCTGCCACTTACCTTCTCGCGCCATCTGTCCCTCCCTGCACACGACGGCATGCGGAGGATAGATGGAAAGATGTGGATCCGCAAAAGAGTGAGCGAGGAAGTGGACGAAGATGAGGTAGAGGGGGTTTGAATACATAGAATTAGTTGTTAGAGGGAAAGACGTAGTAATCACCGTGCTCAAGCACTTAAAAGGGAGGGAGACGATAGCTAGAGGGAGAGGGGCGGGGGTCGTCACGTCAACGTGTGTGCTCCGCGCAGTTTCTAAGAGGTGATGGTAAGAAGTCCTTTGGGCGTGAGTGGGTCTTGGTTGTGTATTGGTGATTGTAGAAATGTTGTGGTGTAACAGCTTGAATTGCGGGACTGTGGCAGATGCCTGCGCTGCCCTGCTGGCTAGACCGGTATGTGCTACCTGAAACTCTAAACAGTGTGAGACGGACTGGTCTCGAGTATCCAGTCACTTTTTATCTTGGGGGGACAAGGATATATGCTCGGGTTGCGATGAGACGAGACCAGACAGGACGACGTCCCGGGGTGCGAATCTAGTTAAATACCATGTCCTTGTCCGTATCTGTAGCCTGCCTTGTCCATCAGCCATGGGCGCGCGTCCTCAACTCACCCATGGGGCTCCAGCGCGCGACTAGAGCGGCTGTCCAGGTGGAAGGGTGGGGTTGCGTCTCGCTGCGCTCAGCTAATGCTCGGTCTGTCCTGGACCTGGCTGGTGATGTTTGTGACGGACCACATCATGACACGACCGCCAGTTCCAGTCCACGACTCGGCGCGGGGAAGGACGGGACCGGGGAGGGACGGAGGATTTGCAGGGGTCACAGCACGCCCTCCCAGAACGCGCCGTACTTGAGCCGCATTGCCGTCCGGGGCCCTTGACGAGTTTCACTGGCACTGGCACTGGCACTGGCACTGGCACTGGCACTGGCACTGGCACTGGCACTGGCACTGGCACTGGCACTGGCACTGGCACTACCGCTGCCGCTACCGCTGCCGCTACCGCTGCCGCCGCTCTCGTCGCCCATCACGGCGTCATTCGCCCTGCACAAAAGTCAGCCCTCGATCGTCGACCCATCGCCATCCTCACCCCCCTTCTCGCGCAGCATACCTCGTCGGACCAACAACCCGCTCCAGCCTTCTCCTGATCTCGGAGCGCGCGGCGCCGGAGCGCGACCCCGGCGTGCGGCGCAGCGGCCCGCCTGTGTGAATTTCTGCATGGACCTGCCGTTGCGTGGGTCCGCGGCCTCCTCGCATGCCGCCCATCGCGACGTCGACGGCTGTGTTGGCCGCCATGTCCATGTCCATGTCCATGTCCATGGGAGCTGCGGCGGCCGAGAGGAAGGGGCTGGGTACGCGGTCTGCGAGGTGCGAGGCTGGATACGCGGGTGTGTTTGCGGGGGGCCGCGCCTGTGGAAGGGTGGTCAGATGTGGCTGGGGTTGGGAGTGCTGTATCAAGGCCGGGTCGAGGGGGAGGTCCAGGTCGTAGCTTGGGTGTGGATACTGGGGGTATGTGGATTGTGGATGAAGGAGCTGTGGTTGTGGCTGCGGCTGCGGCTGCGGCTGCGGCAGCGCTTCGGACTGGAGTTGGAAGCTTGGGGAGTCGGCGCGTGTGGTTTGGCTATGTCCTGGGAAGAGGGCGTGCGGGGCGGGAGGGGTGACGTTAGAGGGGAGTGGGGGTGAGTACTGTAGCTGCTGCGCTCCACTCGTCGACAGCGTCCGCGACTGGTTCGCCCTCACGGCAGACAAGCCCTTGTTCATCTCGCTGCACTCGGGACAGTTGCGGATCACCTGGCTCACCGTCTCCTTGATGCGGACCCAGTGGAACGACTCGGCAATCGCCGCCGTCGTCTTGTTGATCCCGCCGTGCGCCTTGTGGTGCACGTCGCGCGCAATCTCATACTGGCGCTGGGCGTCGCTGATGACCTCCTTCCCCTTGAGCCACAGCTTCTCCGGGTCGCAGTCGGTCGCGGGCGTGAGCTTGTAGTGGGTCGCGGCGCTGCGCAGCCTGCTCTTCTCGGCGCGGTCGGCGCCGTTGGGATACTTTGCGTTCTTGAGGTAGAAGCGGATCTTGTCGAAGCGCTCCTCGGACACAAAGTCGTCGTCCTGGCCCAGGTCGCGGCCGTAGATGATGGCGTCGATGAGCTCGCCCGGGTGCGACTTGAGGTCCCCACAGCCCTTGACGCGGCCAATGCGCTTGAAGCCCAGGGCGTCCCAGATGCGACACGACGCCACGTTGGTCTCGTACACGAGGTTGAAGACGCTGTACGTGTAGCCCAGCTTCGGCGCCCAGTCGAGATACGACTCGCCCATCAGGCGGCCCACGCCGCGGTTGCGGCTCGCGTCGGTGACGAGGAAGCCGCCGTTGCACACGTGGCTCGAGCGGCCGGGGTAGTTGGGCTTGATGTAGAAGCTGCCCAGACACTCGCGCTCCCAGTCGCAGCCTCTGCGCGCGCGTTCGTGCAGCGCGCGCCCGTCGGCAATGTCGCCCAGCAGCACGATGGCGCCGAAGACGCCGAACCAGTACGGCCCGAAGGCGTCGAGCGGCAGCGGCTCGACCATGGGGTACGTGTCGCCCTTTTCGATCTCGCGGCCCAGCTGGTCGCACAGGTAGGCCAGCAGCGTGCGCGGGACCTGGTTGGGCGCAGAGAAGGGCATGATGGTGGCCGTCGTGACGCGGTCGCGCAGCGTCACTTGCATGGGCGCGATGCCGACGGGCAACGGGCCGCCGGGCGGGGGGTAGGGGCTGTCGCCAGCGGTGCGCGTCAGGACGGGCGCCGAGGGGGAGGGGCCGTCGAGCACGGCGGGCACGGCGGGCACGGCGGGCATGGCTGCTGGGGGGCCTGCAGCCGCTGGTCAAGGGCGTCAGTCTCCATGGCGGGATGGGAGGGGAGTGTGCAGGCAGGACGGCGGCGAGGAGGAGGAGGAGGAGGAGGAGGACGACGACGACGAGGACGAGGACGAGGACGAGGAGGAGACAGCGGCATGTTGGGCATCGTCAGGGTGGGCCAGACATGCCGTGGAGCGTGCAGGAGAGACGGGGACTCACTGATGCGCGCCGGATGGGAGGGCTCAGGGCAGGATGAGAGCTACGCCTGCGCGGCGTTGTGCTGAGAGTCGACCTCGGACCTACCTCCCGCTCGACCTCCGCTCGACCTCCACTCGGCCTCCGCATGCGGGCAAGTCGGCCGCTGATTGGACAGTAAGCGAGCCATGCCGACAGGCATCAGCTCCATGATGCGAATCGCGAGCAAGCGGCTACCTTCGTATTCGTAGAGAGTAGGACATGAACATGATCAAATTGCATATAGTGGGTATAGAGCAAACTTGGCACCGACTGGTGGGACATGGCCCAGAAGAACCGCTGCAAAACCAACACCCTACACGTGCAGCGCCGTCTGGTTCTGGTACAGATCGCACTCGTGCGGGTGCTGCAGACAGTACTTGGGCATCAGTGGCGCCGCCTGCACCCCGTTGGCCACGAGATACTCGCGGAAGTTCAGGATGCGTTGCGTCAGCTCCGTCGTCCGCTTGCTGCCGCTCTCGTCGCGGTTGCCCGACCACAGCAGCTCCGCGAGAGCCGCGGCCCGCGGCCACATCTTCTGGCTGATGACCACGTCGTCGACCTGCTCCGCCCACAGCGGCGCGACGGCGCCCTGCACCAGCGACTTCTGCGCCTCTGTCAGATTGAGCGTGAAGTCGTAGTCGTAGATGCGCTGCCACGTCTTGTACGGCGCGCACCAGGACCCACCACCACCGCCCCAGTTGAAGTTGGGGCTTCCGTCCGACGCGTTGGGGTTGACCATGACGTTGTAACGGGGGTCGTTGCCCACCCAGCCGCCGTAGCCGCAGTCAAGGTACACAAAGTCAGACGACGAGACAATCACCCTGAAGCCCAGATCAGTCAGGTTGGAGATGTGCTCCAGCCCGTTGTTCCACGCTTGCAGCACAATGTCCTTGGGCACGACCCCTGTCGCAGCTACAGCAGCCGAGAGCACCACATCCTCCCACATGACGAACGTCTTGTTGGCCTGCGCACGGAAGTTGGGGATCGCGTGGTCGACCCAATACTGGTACAGATCCCCCATGGTGTTTCCAGCATCAAAGAACGCGACCGCGCGGGAGCTGAAGTTGTTGCAGTTAAGAAACAGCTCGTCTCCGCCAATATGGAACCAGTTGTCGGGGAAGATGTCCGCAATCTCCTTGTACACCTTGCCCGTCACCTCGTACGTCTTGTTGTTCAGGATGTCGAGCTGGCCGGGGTTCGGCTGGACGGCAGTGTGCAGCGCCCAGTCGTCGTTGGACCACCAGCTGTCCTGGCACGTGAGGAGGTCCTGGTCGATCTGTCCCCATCCAGAGCTGGCATGGCCTGGCATGTCAATCTCCGGGATGATGCGTACCGCGCGGGCTGCGGCGTAGCTGATAATCTCCCTAAGGGTGTCTTGGGAAAAGATCTCGTTGGGCGAGTAGGCATCTTCGGTCATCTCCGGGTATGACTTGATCTCCAGTGCCCAGGACTGCGAGTCGATGATGTGCCAGTGGAGTACGTTCAGCTTTGACAGCGCCATGCCGTCAATCTGCTCCAAGATCTTCTTCTTGGAGATGAAGTTGCGGCCAGTGTCGATCATGATACCGCGCACGGGATAGAGAGGCGCATCTTGGATGGCTACAGGCTGCTCGATGATCGAGTTGCCCTGGCCGTCGTTGATGATGATCTGCTGGAGGGTGGTGAAGGCGTGGAGCGCGCCGTAGACGGTTTCGGCAGAGACATCGATTGAGCCGGAGCCCTGAGCAATGTCCAGTGTGTATGACTCGTCAACGCCGTGCTGTAAAGCGGCGTGTGTGTTGGCAATCTCGACATTGACTGTAGTGAGACGACCGGTGCAATTGCCGGTCGTCGGTGCACTGTACTGTCTCTTCCTTCTTGACTTCTTCGCGGCGGTTGATGTTGGAAAGGGCTCAAATTCACGGATCGGAGCTTCAACTGCTGCAGGGACCCACTTGAGCTCGGTGACGGTGCCGGTGGCACGGTCAAAGGCTTGCTGCAGTACCTCGTGTTCCGGTGCTGACAAACTCAATGATGCAACTGAGAAGCATCCAGAGTCGCCCCAGGTGATGTTGACGGGTTTGGGGAGAGGGTTAGCGGCGACAGCTTCAGCATGCCTGGCAAACAGGACTGAAGCCGTAGCCGCGGAGGCTAGGAGAAAGTCGCGCATGGTTATGTTTTGTCTATGTGTGCAGCTTGTTGTCGATGCCCTAGAGTCAACAGTATATCAACCTGGCACACAGTCCGGGGTGAGAGAGCAAACGAACAAAGCAACAAAGAAACAAACACAATCGACGGGGGATCCACAGAGAGTAAAGGAGACTATTTCAACCCGGGACGCCTCCAAGCGTCGTTCCCAGATCCAAGCGTCATTCCCAGCTGGGTAAGTGAATGACAGGGCCGAACCGGGATGGCACCACAAGCCGCGCCGCGTCGGACTCAATCTCACTAGCGGAGCTGGGGGGAGAGCGACGAAGATAGGCCCGCTTGCTCAGCCTTGCTGCACCTCAGCAGGAGGCTCTCGCCGCTGCAACCACGTCGAGGGCTGCTCGCCAGTCGCTGTGCGCCGCGCGGCGTCGAGATGTGACGTGCCCCGCGCGGACACAGAACAGCGCACGCCTGCCGTGAAGCTGGCTGTCCTCCTGCTGCGCGCGCCACCGCAACCCTACTATCGTCGCCCCAACAGCCGATGCTGCTGATGCGCTTGGACGTGTGCTGCGCGTCTCCAGTCTCCACCGGCTGCCGATCCCTCGACACGCTAAGACAAACGGCTGTCACCCCAGGATGTGCATGTTTCGTGCAAGGTTACACGCGCATTGCAACCAGCCGTCACCCATGGCTGCCGTGTGTCTGAAGACGCATGCAACCTTCATCTGTGGCTGGCAGGCCGTCTGTTGCTGGCATGCTGCCACTGAGGCCCGCGGTGACCACAGACCCTGGGAAGAATGCGAATGCTCGTGAGCAAGAATGGGATACAGCTTGCACACAGTCGCAAAGGGGTGAAGTGTGTTTAACCGACATTGCGGAGATTTCTTTCTAGCCGAAGGAAGGAGGCGGCCGCCGCTCGCTTCAGGTAGGCTTGCGGCATGAGTGAGGTGCCGCGACCTGTCGAATCCTACCGACTACAGTAGGTACGCAGCTCCACAGCAAAAGCATTTGCGAGCTGCATTCTCGTCCGAGACACAATCTCGGCCACGTTGCGCGCACTGCTGTCAGCCCTTCGCGGGCTTGCTGCAGGCGCGCATGGAATGTCTGAACCCCCCCCTGTCCCCTCTGTTCCCCTGCAAACAACAACAAGCAACGCCGATCATCAATGACGCGCGCCGTCCGAGCACCATACATACGTACCCAGTTACCGTTTCTCCGCACCGCTTGAACGGCAGTGTTTCAGATAGACGTTCTGGTTTTGGGCTCGAAAAGACGCAAAGTCTATTGTACATAGTTCGGGCCGAAAGAGATAGAAAAGAGTCCATTGCGCGTCGTGTTGGGGTCCTGGCATTCTGGAGGGAATGATTTGCGTACATACGCGGGAGACCAGTCGTTTCTTGAGTCGCTTGAACAGTCCGGGGGTGGTGCGGCTCCGCAGCAGCGCCTACAGCCAGTTAGTTGTCTTGGTAGGTACCTACGTCGACAGTCGCGTGTAGTCTGCACGCTACGGCAATTGCGAAAGCGAATTTCTTGAGGTCGATCAGAATCATTGTGTAGCTAACCCAGGCCACCCTTCTTCGCACACTACAGTTGCTGTATGGTGGATTCTGGATCCTGGGGCTGACTGTATATTATGGAATAGTCTCGCGTGTGCTGGATAGATGCCCTCATGATGAGAGAGCTGTTCGACATGTCACACGCGTGGGATCGTAGCGAATTGTAGCACAGACCCGGTTTGAATCCTGTCAGGATGTTGTGTAGGCATGCTGAATGGCTATATCGCGTGTGTACACATCAACTGATGATTGGGTGATGATGAGTATGTCTGCCGAAGCAGGGAGCAAGAGAAGAAAAGAGAAGAGGGGGGATAGGGGAGTCGAAGATCCACAGTTAGAGAGAGCATACAGCACGTCAAGTCCACATCACGAACCAGAACAGTGACGCCAATCGAAAATCACAACGCTGAACGAACGAGTGCTACTACGATTTCCCGCCGCTATCACCACCACTCCTCCTACTACTCGCACCAACAAGCACCTCCCCCTCAGCATGCGGTGCCACATGCCCCGTCCCTTCCGTCCCATTCCCCGGCCTCTTCTCATGCTTGATCTCCCACCAGTCCGGCGCAGGCACACTGAGCAACTTACACACATCCCGCCTCCGCTTCCTAAAATCCTCATACAGATGCTTCCAGATGCGCCGTTCGGCGCACGCCGGGGCCCCGCCGCAGTCGGGCTGCATCTCGGCCAGGCCCTCGGTGGGCCACATGATCCACGGCTTCGGCAGCGGCCAGTCGCTGAAGTGCACGAGCTTGGCTTCGGCGAGCGCGCGCTCCGCGTCCCACGGCTCGAGCGCGTTCCCGAGGTAGGCGGCGTGCGAGGCGCGGCGGAACTCGCCGGAGAGGAGGGCGTACGGGCGGTGCGGCAGCACAAGGGCGCTGTCGCCGAAGCGGTCGTTGAGCAGCTCCATGTCGAATCTGTGGGTGTCGGCGAGCGCGTCGGCGGCGCCCGAGTGCAGCGACTGCTTGAGGTGCTCGAACTCGCCCAGCGACGGCGTGAGCACCATCAGCAGCGAGGTCAGCGGCCAGGGCTTGCTGTCGGCCCAGTAGGCGCGCGGCATGGCCATGGGCGTTGCGGGGAGCAGGAAGAGGTCGTCGAGGGACTGCAGCAGCGTGATGTCCGAGTCCAGCGCGATGACGCGGTTGTAGTACGCCAGGCTGAAGGCCATGAGCTTCGTCACGGACTTGTCCCACGTCCCTGTCCACTCGTCTGCAGGGTGTCAGCAGCTTGTTCGTGTCGTTGCGCGCTCCCTCCTTGGGTGCAACGGCGTACCTTTGGTGCGACCCTCGACGCGCAGCAGCTGCACCGGGTGCAGCTTGACATTGTACGTGTCGCGGGCCAAGACGAGCAGCTGGCTGTCGCGGTCCTTGGAGCTGGTCACGGTGGTGTCCCACGACTGCGGGTAGAAGAGGACGCGGTCGGCCTTGCTGCCCAGGCGGGCCAGGGCGTCGAAGAGCAGCACCGCATGGCAGAGCGTCGCGCTGTCGGTTGCGTACAGGCTGTACGCGTAGTTGGACCAGTTGGTTGTGTCGTGCGTCGAGGCGCGCGGCGACGACGGGTAGAGCAGCCAGACGGTGACGAGGGCGCCGATGAGGTAGAAGACGTATCGCCGGCGGAAGCGGGAGGAATGCGAGGCCTTGTCCCTCGCATACCGCGGGAGCTCGTCAGATCGCCGTCGCCGCATGGTGTGAGCGCGTCGCGGGCATTTTGTCGATTGCGTTGCGCGTCGAACGGTGAGGGAGTCGACGGAAGTGTGCGGAGTGTCAACGAATGACGTTGGCCGCAGCTGTTCGGATAAAGTACACGTCTCAGCGCCTCATTCGTGACATGTACTCATGTTACACAGGAGATGCCCGGTGGCTTGCAGACTTGAATGGGTATATTCGTGATATCCTACAAACAATTACAGTCGCAGAGGAGACTGAGTCGATCCTCTTCATCCTCTCTCTTTTGGCTTAGTCCATCTACACCACAAGCCAATACTCATGCTCCCACCGGGAAAGGCACAATCCACTCGCACTTCGGGGGAGTGAGCGGAATGTCCTCGTCGTCGTTGAACCGACCCAACTGTCCCACCCTTCTGTAGATCTCCTCCAGCAGCTGTCCTGCTTGTCCCGCATATTCCTCCGCGCTCCCTTCTTTGTAGCGCTCCTTGGGGTCAATCGGACCACCCGGGGCGGCTTGTGCTTGTGGTTGGGCTGCTGCTGGAGCAGACTGGCCCGCGCTACCAAACGGTGACGGGTTGCTGACAGGCGTGGCGGCTGGTTGTGCTGCTTGACCGAATGGATTGGGAGCCTGTATTGTCGGAGCCTGAGCTTGTTGTCCACCCAGACTGGGTGTCCCAAAAGCTGGCGCGCTAGGTTTTCCAAAGGCGGGCGCTGACGAGGCAGCAGCTCCTCCGAACGGATTCGGCTGGGACGCGTTGGCTTGCGTTTGTGCCTGTCCGAAGGGATTTGGTTGTTGCCCAGGCTGCGCTGGCTGCCCAAATGCAGACGGAGGATTCTGCGCAGCCACTTGACCGAATGGTGAGTTGTTAGCCTGTGGTTGCTGGCCGAACGGTGAAACGCTTGTGCCTGGTTGTGAGGCTTGTCCAAAGGGACTCTGTCCAAATTCGGGTTTTGCAAAACCGCCCGGCTGCTGTGTCTGCCCTGCACTACTTACCAGGCCAAATGCAGAACCTTGGGCTGGTGTAGAGGCCTGGCCAAACGCAGGGGCTCCACCAGGTGCAGATGCTTGTCCGAACGCTGGCTTGTTGGCAGCAGCAGCCTGCCCAAACGGCGACGGCTGGGCTTGTCCACCAGGCTGCCCAAAAGCGCCCCCGGCCCCCGGCATAGATGGCTGACCAAAGCCTGAGGCACCAAAAGCAGGCTTGCCGAACGCGCCTCCGCCACCCACAGCTGAGGGCTGACCAAACGGCGAAGGCTTCTGGCCCAGAGCTGAAGATGTCCCGAATGCTGAAGGAGCCTGCCCAGGGTTCGAAGGTTGGCCAAAAGACGACATAGCAGATCCGAAAGGCGCGGCGGCTGGAGCAGGGTTCGAAGGCTGGCCAAAGGCAGGTTGGCCGAATCCTGGCTTTGAAGGCTGTCCAAATGCTGACCCTTGTGTCGTGGACCCTGAAGAAAATGGATTGCTGTTGTTGGAAGGTTGCGAGAACGGACTTGCGCTGGAGCCCGCCTGTCCAGTGGTTCCTTTCACCATGTCTAATCTGTTCGGATGCTCATTGGCGCCTGCTTCAATGTATCGAACTGCACCCTCAACATCATCAACGATTGCTTTGACTTGTTGCTGCATCTTGGCGTGTAGTTCACTCTCCTCTTGTTGCTGTTCGCTGATTAGTAAGGCGTCTAGCTGCCAAGAACGGGATACTTACAGCAACGTTCTCGTTGCCTGCAGCTCGTTGGGTGTAGTAGCGCACGCGAAGCTCTTCCGGACTGATCTCAACGGGACCCTCAATCAGCTGTCGTGGAGCATCGCGTCCAGGGCCATAGCAGGAGAGCGGATAAATTGGTCGCTGTCCGGACAGGTCTGCTTTGATGTCTGCAATATCGAGATGGTACGGGAGAGATTTACTGTCGCGGCCGCCTGATACGTTTAGCCATGATTTACTCTACTGACAGTGATGTTTCTCATGAGGGACTGGGCAGAGCAACGAGTGGAGACTTACTCCCAAATGCGCCTCCGGCATTCTGTCCAGGACGATAACTGTCGCCGCCGCTGCCACCGCCAAAGGCGCCAAAGCGGTTGTTGTTAGGTCGCCCACCAAAGGCTCCGCCAGAGTTCCGGTTGCCATCGCGCTGACTGCCCGGATGCTCGAACTTGCAACTGTCTGTAGTGGATCAGCCACGTGATCAGCAATTATTAGGGGTGCAAAGCGTACCTCCAAAACGGCAATTGCCCTGCGAATAGAATTTGCAGACAGTCATATTGATGCCGTAGTCAAGAGCAGAGGAATGAGATGGTTGAGGTGGCGCTCCAAGAAGGCTGGTTTGACTGTCAGAATGCAGTCCTGCTGCAAATGCGAGCGCGACTCGATGAAAGCAAAGATCAAGGCTGCACTTCGGGTGAACGTGCCGCGCTACTACTCTGAAGTGTCCAATCATGTGAGAGCACGAGTGCAACGATTGCTGTACACAGTACACGAATTCATGCGCTGCAGTACGTTACCTGTGCCTGTCCAAGCTCTGAGTGAAGGGCAGCGAGGGTGTCTGGCCTGTTGCTGCCCCATCTTGAGTTTTGCATGGTGATGAACGCAGCTGCAGGACGCGTCTTGATTCGACGGCTTCACTTGTTGAACCTGGAGTGAGTCGACAGCAGAAATGGTGCCTACCTGGTGTTTTGACCGGCCCAGGGAATTGTTGCTATCGCGTCGTTTGTGTTCTTCTGACGCAGCTTGAGGGCAGACTGGGCTGCTGGGTGGATGTGGTTGCAGCTCGGTAGGATCCCTGCTTAGCGTCATCAGATCGTGTGCAGCTCAATTCATGTTTACTGCAAGGCATTCATCACAACACCACGCCCAGCCACAGTTCGAAGACTGCACGCGCAAGGCTACAACGCCGCCCAGTCGCAATCCGCCCCCGCCCATGACCGCGCGAGTCACCGCAAGCCTCGACCTCTGGGCACGATGAACGGCGCAACTCCTGCGCGCAGAGGGCCCGGCGGGTTCCCATCAACACCACAGTTCCCAAACCGCTCGCCCGGCGTGCGCAGTCCCAATGCCTCGACGCCCTCGCGGCCGAATGTGCGCTCGCCCATCCAAGACGTGCCCCGGCCACCCCCACCAAGCTCGGGGCCCGTCATCCCCACCGACGTCCTCGATCCCGCCCAGCAGCGCTTCTACCTCTTCGCCGTCTACATGGCGTTATGGGCCTACCGCTCCTACGACTTCTACACGCTCGCCGTCGAGGAGGACGAGTCATTGTGGCTGTGTCTCAAGTGGTGCTTCTTCGACATGCTGTTCATGTTTGGCGTGCCGCTGCTGGAGATTCCCTGGCTGGAGTGGAGCAACGGCGCCGCCTTCCTGCTGTTTGTCGTGCATGCTGCGCTCGACGTCATGCTCATGTTCCGCATAGGCATTCCCGTGCAGGCATGGGCCGTCAGCTTGGTCGGCTTCCTCTGGGACAGCGAGCTGGCCATCAGTGAGCGTAGCGTCAAGCCAGGCTCCATTTTGCACAACGCCTCACTCATCCTCGGAAAACAGATTGTCAACATCCTGCCAGAGGGTTCTGCGGTTCTGAACCCCAACAAGGAGCCGTTCTGCCTGAACTCGACCGTCACGCAGCTAGAGATCCCTATCATGATCAATCAAACCGAGCCCATTGAGATGGAGCTGCTGCGCATCGACTTCGATACCAACGCCAACGAGACCATCACCATCAAGAAGAACGAGCTGGGCAGGATGCTGAAGAAGGCGCGTAAGGCGACCAAATCTGCACACCCTGACGATCCGTTGGTGCTGCGATACACTGTGAAGAAGCCGGGCGTGTACCTGCTCAGGAAGGTCACGGATCTCTCAAAACTTCAGGTGCGACCACGCGCAGTCAGCCTGACTATTGCAACTTGTCCACAAGCACGGGTGAAGCCGACGAGCGAAAACCGCTGCCGAAGTGACCTCTCCAACATCGCGCTGGAAGTCGAGGGCACGCCGCCACTCAACGTCAAGTACCAGTTGTCAGTGAATGGCAAGCCGCGTGGCGTGTCGGAGTTCCATACTCTGCAGCCTGAAGAATTCATCTCTCCTCTCACACGGCACAATTCGCAAGCTCTAGTCAAGCATGGCCGCGAAGACGTTTCCTGGGCCAAATCGCAAAAAGTAACTGTGTCGATGAATGAGACACTTTCCACCAGCGGCCGATGGGAGTACGAAGTAGTGGAGGTGTCGGATGGTCTGGGCAACATAGTCAACTTTCGCGACGTGGACGATGATGACCGACCGAAAGCCAAGTTCCCTGGACTTCGTCGCTCGTTCGAAGTCCGAGAGCGACCAAAAGCCTACCTGAATGGCTGCGATCCTTCCAGACCGCTCCGAGTGGCCAAAGGAGAAGTCGCTCGCCTTCCAGTCCATTACGGGTCTACTGGTAAACAGGCTGTCGAAGGTCCACACACGATCGAATACCTCTTCACACCAGAATCAGAAATCGTCACAGATGGTTATCAAAGTCCGAACGCTGCGTCAAAGAAGCAGACGATGCGAACAATCCGAGAGCAGCCGCTCATCTCTGATGCCGGACTCTACACGCTCAAATCCGTGTCCACCGAGTTCTGTGAAGGAGAAGTACTTGAGCCAATTTCGTGCTTGCTCCAGAATCCACCTGAACCAGGTCTGTCTTTGACAAGCGAGGATATTGTTGATAGATGCGCCGGCAACCCCATTGGTCTACGTGTTGGCCTCGATCTCATCGGAAGCCCACCGTTCCTCATCAAGTATACTGAACACATCAATGGCAGAAAGATACCGAGGGAATTGCGTGTTCCTACTCTTCGCAGTACAAACGACTTCACTCCTCAGGATGCAGGGCATTACAAGTACACCTTCGAGAGCATTCGCGACGCTGTATACAAAGATACACGCCTCAGAAACCTTGAACTGCAACAGAACGTCAGACCGTCGGCCAAAGCATCCTTTATCGACAGCAGACGACCCAAGCAGATATGCATTGATGACTCTGTGGACTTCGACGTCAAGCTGTCCGGAGAGGCTCCCTGGAAATTAGAGTACGAGGTCGTGCACAACGGGAAACGTACCAAACGCACAGTCGAGACTGCCGAAGAGTATTACACCATCAGGACTGATAAGCTCCGCAGTGGCGGAGAATACATTGTGACCTTGGCCAGCATCAGCGACAAGATGGGTTGCAAGGAGTTCTTGAAAGAGGAGGCCAGGGTCAACGTACGTCACGAGCGACCCAAGGCCTACTTCGGCCACATCGAAGGCAAGCAAGCTATCATGGCACTCGAGGGTAGGACGATCGGTCTTCCCCTTCGCTTCACAGGCAACGGGCCTTGGAGACTCGAGTATGAAAACCTGAACACGAAGGAAAATCGGCAAGAGACCTTCCAAAATGCCAACGCATTCCTGGATGTCAAGACAGATGGCACATACAAGCTGCTCTCAGTTAAAGACGCTGTCTGCCCGGGATTGATCGAAGAGAAAGCTGATCAATTCCTTGTTGAATGGGTCGCTCGCCCAAAGCTGAGTGTTCCCAAATCCGAGGCCATTGCGCCCGAGGGTGGCAACTTCATCAGACAGGCGATTTGCGAAGGAGACGAAGATACGCTGGAGGTGGCGCTTCACGGTAAGTTGGCTTGTCCCTTTTAGAACCGCTCAGATTGTTAACGTAAGCACAGGCAACGCTCCATTCGACCTCTCATATCAAACACAACAGAACGATCCAAAAGGCAAAATGGTGTCGGTCAGGAACAAAGATCTACATGTTGCTGGTGGCTCCGCAAACATCCGCGCAGAGACATCGCAAGCTGGTACATACGAGTACACCTTCCAGAAGCTTGCGGATTCCCGTTATGACCATTCTAAGAAGCATTTCAATCCTGTTACGATCAAGCAGACTGTCCACTCGCGCCCCAGCGCCCGCTTTGACAAACCAGGAAAGACATACAGCTACTGCTCCAGAGAGTCAGAGGGCGAAGAGGTCATTCCGATCACGTTGGAGGGCCTCGCGCCATTCTATCTGGAAGTGGAGATCAA
Organism: Stagonosporopsis chrysanthemi; assembly: GCA_022560025.1. Classification (NCBI taxonomy): domain Eukaryota; kingdom Fungi; phylum Ascomycota; class Dothideomycetes; order Pleosporales; family Didymellaceae; genus Stagonosporopsis; species Stagonosporopsis chrysanthemi. The sequence continues at coordinate 109,630 of JAFISE010000035.1, read as the reverse complement.
GCACCATGGCACACCGAAGCCGGAGATCAGCGTCCACAAGAGCATCCCAACAAACAAATACGACCTCAAGATCGAGCACCGCAAGCTACACCTTGGACACTCGTCCATTTCCATTCGCAAGGTCCGCGACTCGCGTGGCTGCACGCTCAAGCCTCCTCCCGGAGGTCCTCGCGTGCAGATCAGCGTGCATGACGCGCCCACGGCCACTGCTCTGGAGGATCGCAAGGACTACTGCGTTGGCGAACGACTCTCCTTTGCGCTCGGCGGCCAAGTTCCGTTCACAGTTTATTACACCTTCGAAGGCCAAGAGCGCAAAGCGTCAAACGCAGGCACTACATTCCGCCGCCTCGCAGAGCTGCCCGGTGCATTCACAATTACTGGTCTGCGCGACTCCGCATCTGAGTGTCTCGCGTCGCTGGACCTCACAAAGCGGATTCATCCCATCCCATCTGTTCGCCTTTCTGGTGGCCGTGTCGATGAGATCGACATCCACGAGGGCGGGGGCACAGACCTCGACTTCCAGTTTTGGGGCACTCCACCCTTCGAATTTACCTACACGCGCAGCACGAATGCGGCCCGTGGGCGGAAGAGCAAGGTTCTTGAGATTCGCACTGAGGTCAGCCACGAGATGAGCATGAGCATCCCCGTGCAGGAGGAGGGTACATATGAGGTCGTCAGCATCAAGGACGCGTGGTGCAGTTTTGCTCGCAACGACGTCGAGGGTCTGGAGAAGACCAAGGGCGGCGCACAGAAACTGTTGCAATTCTAGAAGAGAACTTGGAGGAACGAGATAGGTTCTTACTTGCATTGCTGGGCGTTGGGCGCGGTGTAAAAGGTCAAGAACGTCTGGGTAGGCATGAGTGATGTAGCGTTTTGTATTATGCAATGCTTGATCGAGCACAAACCCCCAACTACTAAACCCCCAACTACTAAACCCCAAACTCACTGTGTTTGCCACCAACGACCTCATCGCACAAAGCAGCCATCAGCGCAGGACCTCCCGGCAGAGAACTCCGCCTGAACCACTTCGCCTCTGCCCCACCACGTTTCGTCCCCTTTCGACAGCGGCTCCAAGCGACCACATCCACCTTTTCTGATTGGCCCTTGTCACCCTGCGTCTAACCTGTAGCGCAAAACTCTATCGCACACCATCCGCGCAGATCCCGGATCCGAGTCAAGGAACGAAGCACATCATCCTCCTTCCTGGGGAAAATTGGCGTTGTTCCTGAGTCGCACTTTGCGTCCGCGTGTGAGATGCCGAGAGAGAAAGTTTGGGAGACGGCAGGTGAGGACAGACGAGCCGCGCGTTGTGGGCTGGTGGACTTGGCTGATGATGATCGAGGGTTAAGGGTGGGATTTGCTGTGGCTATATGTGCACCCTTGCTGGACGAGGGTTGTTGCGAATTGCTTTTTTTCTTTCCTTTTTCTCAGAGAGCTTCTACACTTTTTGCTTGGACTTAGACGTTTTGAGACTGCTTGCGTAAAGCCACACAGGCCCGATTTGGCAAGATGAAGGTCGCTCTTGCGTCGGTTTTTTTCTTTTTGAGCGCTTTCACAAGCGTACTGGCCCAAAGTGCAAATGCGTCGTTGGGAATAGACGACTTTCCTCCTTGTGCGGTATGTCGATGTTGTTTCGCTTCAGTTCTCCAAGATTGCGGAGACCCTGAGACCACTATACTGACGTATTATCCCAGTTGACATGTCTCTTTACAGCCGTCTCTCGCTCGCCATGTCAACTGACGGATTTCGAATGTGTCTGCACCAACGCGCCACTACAGAGCACCGTGACGACATGCGTCCTGCAGTCTTGCACCCTTAAGGAGGGCCTCACCACCAAAAACATCACTTCAACACTGTGCGGCATACCTGCCCGCGATAGAGGCGGAAAATTGAAAGGAATCAACATCGCGCTGGCTGTCCTATCTAACCTATCCGTCTTCGCACGCATCGCAAGCAAGATCGGCCACCTCAACCCGTCCTACAGTTTCGGCGCAGACGACGTGTGCCTCTTAATCGCCACCTATGTCGGGCTCAGCAACGCAGTCATCATCGACCGGGGCGCCCTCCCCTCCGGACTGGGTCGCGACGTATGGACACTCAGTTTTCCCACCATCACAAACTTCGTGCGCTGGTTCTACGTCATGGAAATCCTATACTTTATCGAGCTCGCGTTCCTCAAGCTCGCGCTGCTGTTCTTCTATGTCCGCATCTTTCCCGGCGTCAAGGTCAGACGGCTTATCTGGGGCACCATTGCGTTCAATGTCGCATTTGGTATCGCCTTCGTCTTCGCGGGCATCTTTCAGTGCCAACCGATATCGCACTACTGGACTTACTGGGATGGTGTGGATACGGGTGGTAAATGCATCAATGTTAATGCCCTGGCTTGGGCGAACGCGGCAATCAGCATCGCGGTCGACGTGTGGATGCTCGGAATACCGCTCTTCCAGGTAGCGAAACTGCAGATGGCGACGAAGAAGAAGATTGCAGTATCGCTGATGTTCGTGGTGGGCACATTGTACGTACACCCCCTACCTCTAACCCAATCACGACTCCCCTTTCGAAACGTGGCTAATGGTGCAAACCTAGCGTCACCGTGGTCTCGATCTTGCGGCTCCGCTCTCTCGTCTCCTTCGCCGCATCTTCAAATCCCACCTGGGACCAGTGGGACGTGACGCACTGGTCCATCGTTGAGATCAACGTCGGCATTATATGCGCCTGCATGCCCACGTTTCGCAGTCTGCTCGCCGGCGTGCTTCCGAAGGTATTCGGTTCCACGGTTGGGTCGTCGCATCAGCGCCACACCGACGACAGGGTACAGACTCCGTTTAGAGATACGAAAGCAAAACCAGCCATACGCCTGCGTGAGAGTCATAGCATGGGAAGCTGCACGGATTCTGGAGCTTCTAGAGGAAAAGAGAGCGATGATGAGGTGGAGCTGGTGAGCCGTGACGGGAAGCAGGAGCATTGTGCTTATTGACTTGATTTGGTTTATGTAATTCAACAGGCCATCGACGAGAAAGGGTTTTATGTATCGCGTATCTTTCAAATTCCACTTCGTCACTTCCTCCGGCCGCTCTTATTGACTCCTGTGGCTCATCCGTAGTCGTATCACCCCGTGGCATTGGGCACATCCCCTCCACAGTATCGCCAGTATTCCACCAAAACCCACTGCACCGACTCCTAGCCATGACATGTTGTTGTAACCCCTCGCCAGCCCACTTTCATCCATGGTAGTAACTTGTGTGATGCGCACATTCCGAGCATTAACACCTCCAACAGCTCCAACACCGAGGCCAGCAACTCGCCTGCTGTTTCTCGTTGCATTCACAGGAACTCTCCTGTCAGGAAGATCATTAGAACAGTCGGGCGATCGACACCAATCATACTAAAAAGTGTGGCAGGAAATTCTTAGGTCCAATAGTTCCAAACTCTGAGCGGAACTCCGGCGAGAAGCATTTCCGTTGCCAAAGCACCTGGTGAGCTGACGATCAACAAGTCTCGCCCGGAAATAAGGTGGAAGATACAACCCTCCATGAAGCTAACTGACATTCCCATGGCTTCGAGTTGGGCGTACTAAATGGCTGGCTGTAGGAGTAGTAATGATCATGCGGCTTAGAAGAAGATCGTTTCATCGACGGAAAAGGTGAGTACAAAAATTATGTGGCAAGAACGACATCCATTGAGCCTGAGGACCAGGCCCAGATTTGGGTAGGGCATACAATTGGAATATCTTGGAAAGAAGAAGCCGAAGCTGTCGAATCGCTGGTGGAATGCGCTGGGTACAGATAGCAGACTACCTATTGTAGATATGAGGCGGAAGTATCCCTTGTATAGACATGTGTGCAACAGTCTATAATGCTATAGATGACTTGCGGGATGACGTTATTACCTCCCTGTACTTGCCTGGTCTAGGTTCGGTTGCTAACAGGTACTACCGTAGAGAGCAGGAGTGGACCTCTGTATAAAATCGAATGTTAGATGATCGAGATAAGCACGCCAGTACATGATACCGCAGTTCCACGACAACCCTGTTATCACCTGTCAATCTGACTTCTTGTCGGGAGCATATATTCTGCAGGTGCGTTAGTATGTAATGACAAACAAGGGAAGGTTTGCACATATCACCAGTTTTGGGGTCAGAAACCTGCAGTGGCAAACCGTCAGCTAAACAGGCTCCAAGATTAGACTGGTAATCAGATTCGCATTGATCTGCAGTCGATCCGTAAGCCAAGCAGCGAATACCATAGCTAGAACCAGTGCAGTGATACTGAGCGGTTCCACCGCAAGAACCATCTGTGGATATCTTCGTAGAAGCGGGTGCATTCGACGATGAAGGACGTTCCCCAAATTGGGGCAGACTGCGAGTGGATATCAGTGAGGCTCATAAGATCAGCGAGGGTACGCTTACCATCCAGCACCGCAGTCCTGGACATGGTAGCCGCATATATTGTCCTTGCTACAGCAGGAGCCGAAAACAATGTCACATTTGTACCGTTTGCTACCACCACAAGTACCGTCGGCAGTCGTACCAAACTTCCACGAGAGTTCCACCTGTCATGGATTTCTGCTCGCATCCTCCCGACTGACACTTCGTCTCCGAGCAAAAGTCGGCTCCTGATCCACACACACACACCATCATAGCTGCAACGATTCCCCCATTTCCCAGCACAAATCTTGTCGCTGTTCTTCGGCTCGCACTTGCCATCAAGAGAGTAGAGATTCAGCTCTCCCATACACGCTCCTTCATAACATGTATCGACTGCACAATCTGCGCAGCGATTCGTTAAAACGTTGATTTATCTGTGCAGATAAGACTTACTCTGTGTCGCCGCATTTCCAAGTCTCTGCGTTGCAGCATTGCTTGTCAGTGCCTATACACGATGCGCCACCGTGCTGCGGACCGCAAAAACCGTCCGAAGAAACAAAGAACTCGATGATTATGGAACGTTGGCTTATGTAAACGACGGAAAGATTGTACCAATCGACATCCGGCTACGCAGTATTCCGCGTTAAGCTTGATGGTCTCGCATTCGGGGTCAATAGATAGATTCAGCTCGAAGGACTCGTCAAGTGAAAACCATACAGTGGGTCGGTATATAACTACAAAGTCTGCTCATCAAGGCCCTGACGGGGCTGGCTAGAGTCAATCATCATTGTGAGGCGTGGCGCAAAGATGCAAAAAGCTTGTATTATCCTTTAGAAAGGCTTATGACCCATTCGAAGTAGCAGATTAGAGGAAAATCTCGAAATCGCGAACAACTGAGTCGCTCATAGTTGCAAGATCGAGGGCGTTGGAGTTCTGGATAGGAAACACGCGTGGTCCATTGACGATATGCAGATTTATTCATTCGGCCCAGGTCACGCTTCCGTCAGTTATTGCTCCTCCAAGGGCCAATTTCCCCAGAACAATTCGGTAGTCTCCCCGTATTGCAATTCCATCCACGGTTGATCATTGGTACTCAGGAGAGCAATCGCGATGTCATCAGTGTCGAATCCGTCGAAGAAAGCCCGTGTATCGTCAGAGATGTCGTAGTGCCCGAGAGCTGGTCTCCCGCGCTCTGCGACCACATGTGCAGGCACGACGCAGTGGCTTCGCGGATGTCGTTTTTATGGGTGATGATATAGCCCGATAGCTGTTCGACTACATCGCCCACAGTGACCGCGCTGCCATCAGCTCGGTGCACAGTCAAACTTTCTGGTCTCTCGTATTCAGAGGTTTCCTAGTCCATCAAAGGCCCAATGTTGATCGCTACTTCTCGAAGCGTGATCTTCTTTGCCAGCTCTGGGCTACCTAGATCCTCCACAACACGAATGATCGACACATCCTCGAACGCCGACCAGCGGAGGCGGTAGAACGCACGATCTGACTGGCAAGGAAGAGCAGGTCCTGATGTTTCTACATACAACGCTGGCTCAAGTTCAGAAGGGAAACACTCCAAAGGCACGTCTTCTTTGAGTGAAAAGACAAACTTGGACCATAGGTAGGTCTGGCTAGACATCAGCATATACAAGGTTGCTGACTACAGGTCAGGAGGAAATGGTATGTGATCAAGCTTGGATTTACACTGATAAGCAATGTTCCGAGAGCAACGACCCGTCTGTACCCCCGGGTCCTTGATACCGACTTGGGACGAAAGATCCGATAGCCAAATGGGAGATCAAAGCAAAACGGCTCACATCAGATTCCAAGCCTGAGCGCTCGTTTCGACAGTACTCATGCGACAAACTTCCTGCCGCCTGATCCGTGAAGCTAAAGTCACCAGAAAATATCCCTGAGGGGAGAGGCCAAGTTGGTACAACTCATTGTGCCCCCATTGGAAGCTTGTATGGTGAAAAGGGAAAGGGGTTGAAATTCTCCGCTGAGCAAGACTAGTACATTATTCTAGCATGAACTTTGTCTATCGGAAGTCCACTAACACGATATTTCTATGCAGACAGGGGAGCTCCCACAGCTCGCTGATTACAAGGCTTAAGAAGCAGATGGCGGTACAAGACAAAAAATCCCCCAAGAGTGACGGTAAGGCTTTCAAAGCAGAGGTAACTGTTGAATTTCACCTCAGACTTATCGACAATCCGAAGAGTAATGTGGCGCGAATCTACTATCATGATTACCGAAAGAATCAAGACGATTACTCGAAACTCTCGTCAAAGTATTGAGAAAGATCTTCCGTACAATCTGAGTAAGTGATTGAGTTGGAGATGTTAAAATCCAGCTTGCTGAATGTGCTCTTCATTGATTGGCCTTTAATAAGCGTGCTACGCTTAGGTCAAGTCTATCCCATAGAGACTTCCTCGATTATGGCTATAAATTGGACAGCCTGATTTTCGAAAATGACGAGACCGGTCTCTATATACATACCCACGAGGGCCACGTACTGGCTGTGTCAGACTACGAGGGTCAGTTGTTCGCGAGCGACTCGGCAATCGAATTCACTACTCTTAACACGTCTAGCAGTACAAGCCTGCGAACTCATGAGGACTCCTCTGCGACCCTCTAGGCAAAAAGCTATAATTTTGGAAATGTGCCACCTTAGAACATCGGCGCTGGAGACGTGGACAGAAATTATTAGTGTGTTTGTCTACCATTTGGTCCTACTGCTAAGTTTCACGACTTTTAATGACGACTTATAAGCTTCAAACTCAACAACAGCCAAACGGCAATTGTATCGATATCATCAGCCTGAGCGAGAAGTACATCTGGTCAGATTGGTAAATCGAACATGACCACGACCAGCACGAACCAGAATACGACTGTGTCAACTTCGTATCGGCAAGTAGCGCGTACCGAACACAGAGGCACCCTTGGTCGTAGCTATAATTGTTCTCATATGTTCACTCTGCGAGCTATTGAGGGTCCCGGACAGTGCGGGATTGGCACGCCATGCAAAGATGGAGCCTGCTGTAACGAAGACGGCAAGTGGGGAGTGACTTCCTCGGTATCAATTTTGGACATACTGCACTCTATTTGCAGACACAACAGACTTCAGCAAGGACAGAAAGTCAAAAAGCTACGATTCAGGCTACAAGGCTACACACGCTGCGCTGATCAGTGTTATCGACGACCTCTGTGCAAGTGTTGAAAAGGAGCTCGGGGAAGCCGAGGCAGATCGAATAGCTCACGCCCAGGTCATATTCTTGGGCTCTAGCCTATGTGAGAGTAATAGAAAGCCTCAAGGTTCTGACGGCAAAGACGTCGACTACAGGACCTCGTTTGAGATGAAAGAGGGCTACACATGGCCTCTCTTTCGTCCATATGAATGCAAACTGGAGTTCAAGAAGATCGTTGATGAGTACAACACGAAGGGCGAGAATGGTGAAGAGGTTTCTATGATGGAGGGTGTTTTTATGGAGTGGAGAGTTGATCCGAGTGAAAAGAAGTAAGGTGAGAGGGGAATGGGTGAGTTGCAAGATCACTGTCGATATTATGTTCAGGATTCTAGGTGAAACGTTGACACTCATAACTCCCCTGTTCATTCCTGCGCATGCTACAAAAAAGAACGTCAAAAAGAAAAACGATCCATGTTATGTGGAATGCAGATCACCCTATACGGCCAAGTTCACCTGGCACGGTGCATTTCAGTACGCCGACAACTTCCAAATTCCCTTTAAGCTTGATAATCTACATGTGTCCATTGTTTCAGTTGATCATCACGCACTTTTTACAAAGTAGTCGCTATGCTTTCTCGCTTTCACTTCCTCCCTGGCCCATAACTAGGTCACCTTTGTTTGTGGCAGACGAGACGGCCTCGATGACAGTGAGAAAAGTTGCTGCCTATTGACCACATCCTGCGATGTAAAAGTTCCATTCGACTTTTTTTTTTAGGACACTACTCGATCTTGACGTGAAGTTCTTTCGCATCGAGGGCGAAGACAACTCGGGCTTACTTGTCCCCACGCAAATTGCGCATGCAATGGGCTTTCCAGTAGTTTGTTTGACCCATAGGAAATGCACACTGACATTGGCTTACTTGACCATCTTGGCCACGTACACGCTCACCTGTGCAAATAGCTTCACCAATGGTACCTTGTGATATGCTGTCGTAAGAGTTGGCTATTTAGGATTGAATATGCCAAGGTAGCTAACAAGTCCGGGTGTACTATTTCCAGTGCGGACAAGAATCGGCGGATTCTCATGCAGGATAAGAGGAACTACTGCTGCACATCACTTGACTAGCCGCACTTCGAAACGACAGCTTCCGACCTATCATTCACCTGCTGCCATGGGTCCAACAGAGATCACCAAGGGATTTAGGCTGAACCACACAGGTCGTCGTGTGGCAGACCTTGGAAAGTCGGTAAAGTTTTACACCGAAGTATTCGGAATGACAGAGTTGCTTCGCATGCCCCTGGACACCGTCACGATTGCATTCCTCGGACACACCGATAGAGAAGACTCAGAGGTCTCTGTGTGGGCCCGCGAGGGTGTGATAGAGCTTGTGTGTGCAAAGGCAAGACCCACCTTCTAACGATTGTAACTGCTCGGACTGTCAGCTAAAAACTATCTTGAACAGACCGAACCCGTCAACCGTCACCGCGAAGAGCATTTCACTAAACTCGCATTCATTGTCCCTGATCTTAACGTTATCATGGAGCACCTTGACAAGCACAACGTTAAGATCGTGAAGAGGGCCGGTACAGCCGTTGGTTCGGAAGTCGTTACTTCCTTTTTGGGCTGCGACCTGCCCGACAAGGGCAAAGATAGGATGTTATGGGATTCTGTGGTTGCGGTTCCATTTGTGGAGGATCCGGATGGCTACCTCATTGAGATCATCCCTTCCCAAGCATAGCATTGGTGGTAATTCCAACCCTGAAATCCATTGGATCTTAAGATCAAGTTTGCATAAAGGCCCAATTTTGCACGAACCAGCGTCAGTTGTGACAGCCTGTACTCTACAACTGCTGTTCGATCCGACTTGTCGTCGCGCTGCCTCAGGATGTAGGGTCAGACCTCAGTCGCTTTGGTAGCCTGTCTGACCCTATCCCTACGGTACCTCTTTAGGTTTCAAAGCCCTTACGCAACACAGCTACTTACAAGTGCATATTCAAGAGAAGAGTGCATTTTCATGTTTTGGTATCAACTGTTTTTAATGCCAAGGTTTGAAGGTGTGCTAGCGTCGTATAGCCGCTAGCGCGGCCGGATGGTGGAGAAGAAATACGGTCAATACGGGCATCCTTCGGGAGCTCATTTGCTGAAGCCATCAAGAACCCGAAGAAGCCCAAAGAGTACTATAGGCTGTGCTGACGCAGGAAATTAGCCAAAGCGTTCAGCTCATCCAGACAGATACGACACGCACAAAATACGGTCAAAGATCAGTTGCTCAGATCTTGAAAGCCTCAGCAGTCTGCAATCGCCAGGTGCACCACATTCAAGACGTGAAGTTTTGAGCATGCAATCAAAGGCACGATACCTCGATAGCTGACGCTCATGTTTACTGTGCAGAACTGGCGAGTTGACTGCTCTCTAATCATCAGGATATTCGTCCCTCACGTTACTCACAAACACATGGTTCGCGCTGTCCCAACGCTTGAAGTGCCGACCAACCAGCTTCATAATAGCAGCCGAGGGCAGTGTCTCACGGCCTACAGGCTCGATATTCTCTGCTGCCACGTACCTCACGGACTTGTCGTGAACACTACACAGCGTCAGTCAACTTTACACAAAAATTGCCACAGCTTTTGAGGGCCGCTGAACACTTACAGCACATGGTAGAACGCCTGCCCCCTACCTCCTGGCAGCCGGTCGACGCCCATGTTTTGTATCCAGTCCTCACCCGCATCACAATTCGGGTCCCACCCGGTAACCACGCCTTCATAGTGATATCTTTTATGGTGAAACAACGTTCCAATCCTGAACTGCACGTTTCTCGCACGCGCCGTCCGCAATATCACCGGCCGCCGCAAAGTGTCGATCTGGTGCATGCTCTGCATGAATTGCAGCAAGCGGTGGCCCTCGGGGAGACTGTAGAACATGGGAACGACGTATTGTTCGAGCAGCGCCACATCCCAAGCGACGTGGGTTTGGAAGTGCTCGAGCAAATAGGGGAGGTATTGGCGACGTCGCGCTGAGGCCTGAAACGATGTGCCGCCCTCGTTGCCAGGCTCAAGCAAAAGCATCGCCCAGATAGTCGAGTAGAAGGCGCTGTCCATGTCCGGGTAAGTATTGAGCCATGCGGTGCTAATGCCATGCACACCGACCTGGGCTTCACGAATGGTCTGGACCGAGTTCATGATGTTGCGCGCTGTGCGGAGAACCATCTCGCGCGTTGTGGTGTCGGAGAGGAAGGTCGAGTAGTCGGTGCTATTTACGCCGGTGTCGCGCAGCACGCGCAAGAGGTCGCCCTTGTGCACTTCGTCTGACGAGCGGAATGGATCCAGATACATCGAATCGAGTGTGGTGCGGCTGGGCGCGTACTCACCGTCCAGAGTATGCTGCGCTGGTGCGTATACAAGGCAGTACACATGGAAGAGAAAACCGCACGGGCGTGCATCGAGACCGACTCGCTGTGCCAGGGCGCAGAATATGGCGGCAGAGATGAGTGGTAACGACTGGTGCGTGGGCGACCGCAGGACTAGCCCTATAAACGAATTCCGCAACGCACGGTACGATGTGTCGGATACGCCCTGAAAGCCCTGATTGCGCATATATAGCGCAAGCGTCGACGCCTTGGCCCTCGTGCTCAGGTCATGAAAGTCAGCATGCTCGCGCAACAGCCCGCGCGCCAACTGATCCAGGTCTTCTACCATCAGGTCAAAGTCGACGTCCTCCCCGCCCCGCGCAAACATATCATACGCCCCCAGCGCGCGGTCTATCGACACGTCCTTACCCTCCTGCAGCTCCCTCCACACTTGAATCGCCATCTCGCGATGAATCCGCTCCAGGACTGCGTTCGCATAGTATCGCCGCGCAAGCACATCCTCCGCGTCATCAGGGCAGGCGCACTCCCTCAACAGCGTCTCCTTGGCGTCATACCCAAAGTCGGCAATCAGGTTCATGCACCGTATTCGCTCATGCTGCGTTGCGATCACATGATTGAGCAGGCGAAGGGTTTCGCGCTCGATGCGCCGCTTGCCAGCGTACAGTGCGCGCCAGTCGACGTCGGACAGCGGACCGGCGTATTTGGCTGCGATGCGGTGGTGGGCCGCCCACGTGGTGAAGCTCGTGCGGCAGAGGTGGCGCCAGACAGTGGGCGAGTCGGTGGTGAGGGTTTTGAGTAGACGGTTCGATTGCGCAAGGGTGAAGAGCGAGGGCGGGTCGAGAAAGAGGAAGATGGCCTCCAAGATCTCAGTCGGGAGTTCGGTCAAGGCTGATGCTGCCATGATGTGTGTGATTGAGCGAAGAGGGCGGGTTCAGGGCTGCACAGGGCAGCGTTTGGTTGTTGTGAGCGCCCGAAGATATTGAGGCGACGATGCGCCGCTCAAATGTCGTCAGTGATAGACGAACTATGAGCGCATCATGCTTAGCGAGCCGCGGCATAAGACAACAGCGATACCGCATCACCAGTCTCTTACACCAACGTCGAACGTCATAACCTGCTTTATCATGGTAAAGAGGCACCAGCGATCTTGCCAATATCTGATACATTTGACGATCTATATGCAACGCTTAGACGATCTATAGGTATGCAACGCTTAGTTGTACAGTCCGCAGATCAGCACCGAACTATACAGCATCAGTAATATCCATCTCATTGAATCCATTCACCCGCTCCACCCCTATCTCGACCGTTGCCTTGCTCTTGTCACTGCCCAGGATCTGGTCGTCATCTGTATTGGCCCTCTTTGCCTTCCTCTTCTCCTTTTGCCACAAGTCCCATGTACATTTCTCTCCCCACAGCTGCGCTGCTGTAAAGATGCAATGAAGAATCGGGATCATGATCTTCATTGTGAGCGTCCACTTGTTCCACAGGGCTCCGTACAAGCCAAGAATCGTGGCCGTCTCCGCAACGGTGCCGATGAGTGAACACCAGAACGCAACACTAAAAGAGCGCAGCAGAGTCGTACTTGACACATCAGGATCGCGATAGATGATCATAGTAACATGAGGCGGAACCTCGACAACGAGATCATAAAACCCTATCCAAGTTAACAGTCGTCCACCTGCACACGCGAATAACACTCACCCCAGAACAACGCTAGGACGGCCTCTAATGCCGCATCAGGCTGGTGCCTACTCGACGCACTCCAATACAGCGTCAACTGCCCCATCACCAACACACCAACGTGATGCGCGACCGCCACCGGACTAACTCCCTCGCGGTATGACAGCTCGTGCGCATACATGACGCTCACGATCATAATGGCGAGGAAGAATGCGTCGCCCATCGTGAACCCTGGGGCTCTGTGCTTGGGCCCAACGCCATGACCGAACATGGGCGTGTGAAAGTCTGCGTGGCCCAATGCGACCGCGAAAAAGGGGTAGATGGTGAACAGCAGTACGAATAGCTTCGCTACGAAGGAGAGGTGGTGGTTCACAAAGCCGCGCTTTTGGCGTGAGTTGAGAGTGGGCCAGGTACGTTTGTAAACCAGTCCCCTGTTTAAGGCGGCCTCGAAGACGTATTGTCGACAGATGAAAAAGAGCGTTAGGAGCTGGTAGGTGTCAGTTCCATTACATTCGATACCCGGGCATTCGAAGACAGGGAGAAGACGGGACATACGATAGCGAAAAGGAGACCGGCCTGCTTGATCAATGGTGACATAAGCACATTGGGTATATTGGCAAACCCAGGCTGGACCCCATGATGTGCTTCCTTGCTGCCACTCAACGAAGACTCCATGATGAGGTTGTAATGTGCAACGGATGCTGCACAGAGTGAATAAGAAACAAAGGCACACAAGAAGACCACTAAACACGGTTGGAGCATCAAGTCTGCAATGGAGTACGCAGCATATAAGACTCTCAGCCCAACACACTATTACTGCCAAACAGTAACTTAGTCCAAATAGTAAGGTAATCTAATCATAGCACTTTACCCACCCGACTTCATCCCCTGATTCTGGCCCACCAAGGTGACTGTAACAACGCACTTACAAAGCCCGCGCCCCATATCCCAACGCCACACGTCTTCCGCGCCTGAACACTCCTAGTCCGTCGTAGTGTGCGCCGGAAGTAGCCAACCTCTCTCTGGGCCTGCGGCTGAAGACAATCAAGGATAACTATTATATGGCGCATGAGATGTGTGGCGCAGGTCGAGATAGGGCAGCGGCCATGTGTTCTGTGGCACTGACGCCGACGTCCCGGTGTACCTGAAGCGAGCGTACAAAGTCTTTGTTCGCGCGGTTGCTTGGCAGATGTCTTGCGATGTAACGCACCTCAATGTTACTGAGCAGTGAACTTTTTTTTGCAAAAGACATCTCAGCCTGCGTGGCTTGAGTTTTGAGAGCTGCGTGTTTTATTAGAGATTATTACCATACGAGGCAGAACAGGCGAATGCTTTAGCGCTTGGTTCACGAGGCCGATTTGTGGGATCTCAAACTCCGCGGTACAGCAGCCGGTTGCGGTATGGATCATCCAGGGGCCCAAAGAATGTATCTCAACTTCAGCACAATTATCTGTTTAGAGAACGCTGTGCTGAACTCGACTGAAGAATTGATTCGATTCCACATTATGAATACGCTGTAGCTGAACAAAGTGTCCTCCGCTCACCCATTGTTAATATCTGCGGTCTTCAACAACATCGAAAGGCACATGCAAGAGCTCTGAGCACCTGGGATTCTGCACGGGCGTCAAAGTTACAGCTACATCCCCGGACCGGAAACAGCAAAGGGCCCAAGTGGAGCTTGAGATCGTGGGGACGCGTATGCCTGTGTTTTGCAGGCAGTCAGCCTCGTAACGCAAGGGTGCCCCCAAGAACTCAATCCCAGCTGTTTGCTTTGAACTGTAGGGATCTGCAGCCAGAGATATGACGGAGAACATGCCAGGTTGATTCCTAATGGAAGGGGCTTCTCAGCAGCGAATGCACCATGGAGCGCGCTTGTCACCAATGCTCAGGTGGGCACAGCAAATCATGCGCTGTGGTTTGCAGCTCCATTGATAAAGCATCTTCGCAGAGCTTGTCGAGGCTTCGTCTTCGACTCTGTCAATTTAAGATTTTGGGAGGTATCAATATGTGGCTTGAGCGATTTTCCCTTCCCGGGTGACCCAATCACAGCACCCGGACGGATGCGCCATTTGTGGCTATGCAGGCTGTCACCGATGACGGACGTCCAATTTCCGAATAATTTTGCACCGATTGGGATTGTAGTAGTACTGCTCTGATGTCAGTAACTCGAATCAAAATCCGAGGCTTTGGTCGTGCAGGCAAATTGATGAGGTGCACCAGACACTTCGATGGCTAGGCGATACAGATGCGACTGCTCCGCTACTGCTGAAGGGACACGTTTTCTCCAATTGTGGTCATGGAATGTACATCAATACCGGTTTCTCTGTCAAGAAGTGATGTAGCTATAGAGACAAAAACATCACAGCTGCAACATATGGCTCATGTATAAGTTTGTCGGTGCATTTGGGTTTTCAAATCTCAATGTCTTACTGCGTCGTTCAGCTTCAGCTTACGAAAGTCCATCTTTTCCAATACTCAAGATCTCTACAAGCAGAATGGCGATCTAAAGCCAAGGCCTATCCCATGAATGACCAAGATTTCATTCTATATACTTTGTAGGTTTAAAGGCTGATAGCGACAATCTTGCCTCCTTCTGTATACAACCCATTTACTGAATTTGATATTCCACCTCTTGTAGTAACATAGACTATGTTTTTATCGCTGTGTGTTTGTGCAAAGGTTGCACCCGTAAGGTCAGGAAGCAGTGCAGAATTCGCGCCATCTGCAACTGGTTCTTGAGTTCCATTGTCATGAGTCGGACCAAGGTATCCTTGTGATTGACTGCAACGTTAGACCCAATTCTTATCGAGCGCTAAATCGTCGCCAAAGGTCGTGTTACTGATAATAGTGGGTCAACCGATAGCTCTCCCATAGATTGGGTTGATTTGCACAACGCCAAGAGAGGTGCGAATGGTGTTGATAAAGTACAGACAGCCGTCCTTGTACTTGATGTGATTTATACCGATTGAGATCACTGCATTGGCTGGCGACGGGAACAGTTTGTGCTTCAGTTCTACACAATGCTCGCCTTCCAGGACGTCGACACCGTAAACCTCGCTCTTCACTGAGTCGCCCACCAAGATGATGCCGTTTCCTCTGTTTAGTGTTGGCATACGGTTCAAGAGACCAGCATCAGATAAGTCACCATTTTAGGAGATTGCTGGTGCTTCGCGAGCGGTAAAGTCGACCTTCCGTGCCGCCCAGCGTCCGGGGTCTATTGGTGACCAGCAAAACGTATTGGCCCCCTCTAGTCTAGCACACTACTTCAAGGCCGCTCCTAATAGGCTGAACAATACTTACAACCAACCAGAAGCAAACCATAGTCTAAAGATCCTGGGCAGTGCTTCAGTGATGCCAAGCAGGCTCTTATATCCAGAGAACGAGTGTACGAGCTTTCTAGATGCGTCGAATGGGTGGATCCCATGCAGCTTCGGTCTATCCGTCACAGTGGCCAATAGATTGCCGTTGTCTCTGACCGCGATATTTTCAACCAAGTTGTCTTTCTGAAATCGATGGATCGCACGAGCCTTGAGCGTTGGCTGTGAGGTGGCACGCGATAACATAAGGAACAACGATGAATGGGTCCAGGAGAGCATTTGCGAAAATTGTTGAGGAAGTGGAGTTTCATGACTTTTGCTCAGCCCATAGCAAGATGGAGTACAAAAAAATACAAGCAACACTGCACGGTATTCTTACATGTTACCTAGCTGTACTGCGTGACTGTTGCTTTATTTTCCGAGCTTGTCTTTTCGATGACAGTGAGCAAAGTTTGAGAAGCGGAATGCGAGCGAGGGCTTACCAGCTACCAGGAGAACCACAATCTCGTGTATTTCGCATGTTCAAGGCTGTGTAGTCCTCACCAAATCGCGGCGCCACTATTGCGAGCACCGTGCCATTGCCAGTCTAGTGCCTTTGCGATTACTGCCTATGTCCACTCGGTAGTGGAGTCACAGTCTTTCTAAATAGCTGTGCATTGGAAATCGAACACGAGAGAGTCTCTTAGTGTAATATCGACCTACTATGCAATAGAGGACTGTAAATATGGCCAGCACCTTTCCCTACGCAGGCCAAGCCCAGATACAACGCTCGTCGCCAAGCCAATCGACTGTCACTGCATTATCCACCATTTTAAGTATACCCTCGTGAATCATTAAACACAGAGTCATCAAATTGCTCCAGTTACTCCTCTGGCCGTCACACGAGTTCTCAAGAACGCCCATCCTGGCGGAATACTAACGAATTAACACGGCACTTCATGGCCAGAATCTCTTGATTTTCCACCATCTCACCTGCATCTAGGGCTAGATGAATGCCTTATTTTGTTCGTTTGGCAGATTGCGTATCAATGTGTAGGCTAGACCTGCATACCCGCAAGACATCTAAGCGCCTAACGTCAAATCATTGTATGACGATAGAATCCTGCCGCAATGACACCAGATGGCTAGACGCCTTCTTGATTGTGGAAATTATGTGGGAGCCGCCGTGAAGGAGAGCGACGAGAGTATGCGCTATACACTACAGTCCACAGAAGATGCAGGTAGGACAACAGCCTGACTATAGGTATATGCTAGTTTTCAAAATGGATAAACCTCCCTAAATTTGGTGCGCTAGAGCAAGGCTTACTTCTGATTGGTTGTGAGCTGTGGTTAGCCAATCAGTCCTAGCTTACCGGACGTAGGGCGGTCCATTCATTTCAACAAGCACCGACATAAACATCGGTCCGTTGGGGATGACCGCGAGTAAGATGTCCAAGAATGCGGACTTCAATCAAGGCACACAGGTTTAGAAGCACTTTGATTATTTATCGCCGCCGTCGACAGCACCGACATACGGACAAGAGCAGCGGTCACAGCACACACATGATAAAAATGCTTGGAACTATTAAATTTCCCACGATCACAATTCGCCATGGTTGGATTCCAGCTCCCGGCATCAAGGAGATCAAAGATTGGGTCGAGCCGTCAATTGTGAACTCGATGCTATACTTGGCCCACGAGTAGTGTTCTTGCGCATTGTTTCTAGACGGCGATGTGCCAACTGCGTGGGTTTTGCTTCTGCTGTGTTGGGTATAGTTTCGACGATCAGGTCCGGAAGGGTTGCCGATCTTCTACCAATCCATCACAAAATGCGATGGTTGACCAAATCAGGATGTTTTTTTTCCGCAAACGGTTGTCTCTATTGAAGCCTCTCAAGCGTTAAGCGATATCTTGGACACAACGTGTCAACTATATGAATCTGCAACACGTGGTGTCAACAGAATCATGCCATCATCGTTGATCAATCTTCTATGAATGGCTGCTCTCTGGAGTAGCGCTGTCAGGCCGCAACATTACCATGATCGACCAGTATCTTCAGCACCTAGGCTTCCATAGCACGCAAAATCTGAATTCCATCACAAGCAGAAGTCAAAGTACACTTTGGATGTGAGAATTTGTGGTAACAATGTAAGACTCATACATATTCACCTCATTAAGATACGATTGCTTGCTTGAGTTTTGCTTCAAACGCCTCATGTGTTTGGTATAGCACTTGTGAATCTCGAGCTCTCCTGATTGACTCGGGAGACATAGAGGCATGGCGCTAACGAGATTCGACGGGTATCAATGGTAGGTATCAAAAAAAAGAAAGTATTCATTGGTACAGAAACGCGTCGCCGTTCACTTTCGACACTTGCGAGTTTAGATGTAAGTGCCTCTTGGCCGCTGTTCGAATCCGGGCTAGCTCGACAGGGCGGTCATTTGCCCAGGTGCACTAATGTCTGTCTTCCGTACCTTCAGCACCATCCCCACCATTTTTATCACCACTACCTGATTTTGTTCTATGAGTGCACTGGGAGGCGTGCTACCGCAAGCGGTAATGCCTCACGATTAACAGTCGAGCCCTCTTTGTTGTAGATGCGCCACCGTCGATATGCCGGCATCGTACACGTCCGAGGAACAGCTATCTTGGTCAGGCTGACCACGACAATACACTCCTTGGCAATGAATGTCTGTCTATAAGAACAGATGGATGATTCTCTCCACCGAGCATTATCCCAGCAACTACAGGCTATCTACACTTGTAACTAGTCACAATGAAGTCTTCCATCTTCCTCACTTCCGGCTTGATAGCAAGCGTTTTGGCGTGGCCAAAGCCCCAGCTACTGGATCTGAACCTGGGTCTTGGTGGGAAGGCTACGGTTACTGCTACGATCACCGTGACAAAGCAGGCTTCTACATGCCTTCCCACACCCACAACAGGAGGACTCGCTGGTCAACCCTCCCCGATCACTTCTTCGTCAAAGTTGGTGCCTCCACCTCTGCCGACATGGAAACCTACCTCTACCAGTCAGACTACGACAAAACCTCAGTCCACGTCCAGTACGACTTTAGTTGTCAAGCCGACGACTACATCCCCTTCCAATGGAGGCCGTGTTACCGGGACCGCACAGGCCTTTCTTTCTGTCGGTGCCTCCTACCAGGCCGCAATTTTGTATCATCATAACGCTGCTCGCGCAAACCATGGTGCTCCACCGCTCACTTGGGACGCTTCTTGCGAAGCCAACGCTCGTCTTGCTGCGAGCACTTGCAACTACGTTCCTTTCCTTCCCGTGGGAGTCACTCAAAAACAGAACCTCTACGTCACTGCTGGAGACGCTTTCAACGTCACTGCAGCCATTACCGAAGTATGGTACAAGAAGGAATTTCCCGCGGTGCCGTGGTCTGGACTTGCCAGCCTTTCTGTTAGTTTGCTTCCTGGTGCCGTTGAACTCACAACGTTGCTGTGGAAAGGGAATACAATGGTCGGTTGTGCTTCTGTCGATTGTGGTACGAAGATGAAAATCGGTGGCGTAACTTCAAGCTCGAACAAATACACTGTCTGCAACTACGCTTCCGGCGGTGGCATTGGCGGCTCTATTGCGATCAACCTTGGTCGGCCGTTGTCTACGACGAATCTAGGCAAGTGGACTGACTGAACTTCGTACTCAAAGATGTTGAACCACACATTCTTTTGCTCTTTGTCTGCGCTTCTATACAATGTCTGATCGCATCTGATCTTGAACTTTATGTCTTCTAATAGCATGCTGCAATAAAAATATATATGAATTTGTTGCAAACATCGCCTGACAACAAGCTGTAGGACTGAACGAACCAGTAAACCACAGGCATTGATACGTGATTGGCTTGACCAGGTCATTGACTACTCCCCACCCCTGCAAAAGGCACTGAAGGCCATCATGGGTGACAAGCAGTATCTGGAGAGTTTATCGATGGAAGATATGTGGAGCTGTCTACGACTATCACTGCGAACCTTTTCAGGCCGTATCTTTTGTGTTGCGGATGCGCTTGATGAGATGGATCAAGGTAATGATGACTTTCTTCAGTCGCTCGCAAGTTTCGGCGATAGTATGCGCGGACAAGTCAAAGTTATCATTACGAGTCGGCCCACGCCTCTCATTGGGAGCTCGCTTCGAACGCTGAACATTTTGCATTTTCGCTTGGAAGAAGACTTGGTTGATTTTGATATCGCCACCTACGTCGATTCTGGGCTCCGATCGTCTAGGCTCTCGGAAGCCGATCAAATCTTGGTTCGAAAGGCCATTCCGGGCCATGCCAATGGAATCTTCCTGTACGCCAAGCTTGCCATCGATGCGTTCCTTGAGCCTGGAGCCAGCCCTGAAGCAGTTTTGATGGCGCTGCCCGTCGATCTGTATGCCATGTATACCAAACTATTGCGACAACATGCAGATCGGTCGGGGGTCTCTAAAGACATCCAATCCCTCATACTTCAATGGGTCACTCACGCTACACGCCCACTAGACTGATTGAACTTGCGGAGATTGTACGCACTAGCTACTTTCGCAATCGAAATGGAACTTTGGAATTACATGCAGCCAAAGACCTGGTACGCACCGCTGCGGGTCCATTGCTCGAGGTCCTATCTAACGAGACTGTCTGTGTCATCCATCATTCTTTCACGGAATACCTAAAAAATAGGAATGGACTCAAGTACAACAGCGGATGTCCAATGTCAAGCTTCGGCGGAACACATGCGTGTCTGGCTCTAACATGCGTCCAGTATCTGCGAGCTGGCTGCTTGGACAGCATGGCCACCACTTTAAACGGGATCGACAGCCATGACTCTGATGATGCATCCATGGTAGATAAGCATATGGGACGCGGTAGCATTGATGCCCGCTCTTCCAACATGCTCATTAGCGACCAATCAGTCAAGTTACAGTACCCTTTTTATACATACGCTGCAGCCTTCTGGCACTTCCACGTAGAAAAGTCGTGCAGTGCTGGCTTCCCCCAGGATGGCATAAATACTGCCTTGGATCAATTCTTTGCAAATCCATCACATAGCACGGCCTGGCTCAAGTTTCATTGGTCAAAGGACACGGAAGACATCAAGATGGTTTTGGCCGTGCACATTGCGGTTCGATTCGGGCTGATAGAGTTTGTCAAGTATTTGAAGATTGGAAGCAGTAATGTGGACACAGTCGATCATCTCGGCAAAACCCCTCTTTGGTGGGCAGTGGCTTTAGGTCACGTAGAAGTGATCGACTTGCCACTCCGATCTGGTGCGGATCCCGATGTAGACGAGAAGGTCAGAGGCCTAAAGCCTTTGCACGAAGCAGCGAGCAACAATCATGCTGGTGTTGTGCGTGCCCTCCTTCAGGCTGGTGTTGACCCCTTGACTCCAAAAGCACGCGAGGATCCTGGAAGATGGTGCGGTAATTCTCCAGTCACCCGAGGTCATACCCTCCTTATGGTAAATAAACTATCTCCTATGGTGGACATTTCTGACTAACGCACCATAGTATGGATGTAAGAATGATCATCTAGAAGCTTTGGAAGCGTTCCTGCCTTTCATCAAAGATTTCGATATTGTTCATCGCGCTTTAGCCTGGTCAGCTGAAAAGGGACATATCAAGCTAGTCCAACGTCTGCTGCATCACCCTGGTGTGGATGCTAATGCAAAAGTGCGAGGGGACACTATACTTTATCACGCCTGCATGCGCCTGGATTCCGACTTGATCTTTTGTCTTCTCGAAGCTGGAGCTCAGCCTATGAACCTGTCTGTCGGGGCAGTGTTGGTGCCGTCCGTATGGGACCCACCGGTACGGACGAGAGTATCGGCTACACTGCGCTCCATGCATTACGTGGTGAACACAAATGAGGCGCTTACGAGACCGATAAGGCAGATGCTGGTGTTCTGCAGAAAATTGTTGAGGCTCTTACGAGTAAAGGAGTGTCCATTGACTTCCGTACCCCACGTGGTCGTACTGCTCTACATTCCGCTGTCAACAGCCCCACCCTTACCAGACTATTGCTGCAATCTGGTGCCAATGCGAACGCAGTTGACAACGAAGGATGCACCCCTTTACATGGCGCCAGCTTGTCGGAAACAATAGTTCTACTACTCGAAGAGGGACACGCGAACATCAACCAGAACCTACGATCTGACGGCAAAACTCCGCTACTCAGGATGTTGACCGGCTACCACAAGGATGGAGTTCTTAAACTCCTGGAATATCGCCCAGATATGAGCATCAAGGATGTCAATGGTGAGGGCCCGTTGCATCTTGCCTTGTCGTCGCACGCTGGTAATATCTCAATCGTCAGAGCGCTTCTAGAAGCGGGTACCGACCCTAATGAGCGTGATAATTTGGGTACTTCGCCGCTGCTGGCATTACGGTTAGACGGTCGAGATAAATTCGCGATCCTTGATCTCTTGTTAAGCTTTGAAGCGGACGTCAATGCGCAAGATCACTCAGGAACCTCGCTACTTGCAAGAGCAATTCGGCGTAATACACGCCGAGACGTATCTGATATGTCACAGATAAAGTACTTGCTTGGCCGAGGAGCAGACCTTCACATACGCGATTACAAGGGGAAGTTGCTTCATCATGCTGTATCCTCCCGCGGTCTTGTTTCAATGACGCTCTCGGAGACACTGAGTTGTGCCAAGTTGGACTATCTTGTGAGCCTAGGATTGGATGTTCATTGCGTGGACTATGGCGGAAATATCTTACTTCATGAGTTGGCCCTTCGGTCCGACGCTTTAGACTCGCTCCACAGACATGACTCCTTGCATCTTTGGGAGCGCTTACTAAAATTGGGCTTGGATATCAACACGGGCAACAATCTGAGAAGGATAGTACTTCACACGCTGTCAGCTACTAAGCTCTGCCGCGACGGGTCACGGACCCTTGCACCAAGGTTCGGAGCCCTGGGGATGCTCGATTTCGTTATCACAAAATGCAAAGATATCAATCAATGTGATATTGATGGTCTGACCGCTCTACATCTGGCTAGCACAGTCTCCGAGTCTGTCACCAAAAAGCTACTCGATGCGGGAGCTGATCCAGATCGGCGGACGAACGATGGCCTTACAGCTCTCCATTTCGCTTCTCGTGCCAGGCAGAGTAACGTTGTCGGTTTGCTGATCGGATCTTGCAAGAAATCCATTGATACGCAAGACAAGACAGGCCGTTCGCCGCTGTACCACGCTTGTCGATCGGGAGTACCTGAATCTGTGCGACTGCTGATTGATGCTGGGGCTGATGCCAAGAACAAGTCTCTGTGGTTAGCTTGCTCAGAATTTGATAAAGAGCAGAAGCTATGGTCCCATGACCGCCACTCCGCTGACACTGAAGTCAACGGCAGCGCTGGGGGACTTACTATTGACGACATCTCTCGCCCTGGGCTATCGATAGCCAAATAGTCACGGAGACACGGTGATAACAACGACACCACGAGGCTGGAAGAGCTCATCGAGATGCTCCTGCAAAGCGGCTGCGACAGAACAGGTCTTATTGGTGGCGGTGACTTCCTATCCAAGGTCGCCTTTACGGAGGCTGCTCGCTAAGGCTCTAAGTACACCCTCGGGTGCTTTTTCAGAGCACGTGTAGAGGGATTCAACATCAAAGAACCGGAGTCTGTAAGCTCCGCAGAATTTTCTGGTCCGGTTGTCTCGCTGCAGAGGGCGTTATTAAAGACAGCCGTGGCTGAGGAGGCAAGCAAATATGGCAAACTAGACATTTCATTGGCCGTTGAGGATCTGCTGAGATCTCGAGAATACGACGCATTGCTGTCATTGCTCAACGCAAGATCGGCGTTTTTGGGTAAGGAGCTTGTCCAGTTAGAGATGCTCGTTCGTCTCGGCTATTCTGCGCTCGTCGAGAAGGTCGTGAATTGGAATCGCAGAGACACCTTGGCCAAAGACATTGGCATGCCTTCGGTAACAAATTGGAACCTGGCTTGCACAACGGATCAGACCTCGACACAACCTCTCAGGACGCACTGATGAACAAGACATCGTTCCTATTACTCATTGCTGTCCAACGTGGCGCGCCTAACATGGACGTGCTACGTTTATTGGTGGAAAAGTTTCACGTAAACGTCAACGAATACTCTTATGGACCAGGACCCAACAGCAATGAAGTCATCCAGCGAAGGACTGCATTGCACGAACTCGCTCAAAGCCAACATTGGTGGCAAGTCGCCATCGCCATTCCGTACTTAGTATCCAAGGGGGCAGATGTTAATGCTAGAGATCAATTGGGAAGCACACCGCTGCACATAGCGCTGGGTGGTTCCGAAGCACAAGTTGGCCCTTACCACAAGGAGGCTGTTCGAGCTCTTGTAGCTAGCGGCGCCAATGCAAATGAGCGCGACAATGTTGGCGTTACATGTCTTGCAGTACCGGGGGAGACCTTGGAATGGTCAAGCTTCTACTAAAGAGCTGACGCGGTCTTCATGGCACTGCGCTCACGGCGCACAGATGTCTTGCACGCTTTGCTTGCAGCTGGAGTAGACCCAAACGGAAGACTTGAGATTTCGCTCTGCTCAAACCTAACATTCGGTCGACGCAGATTTGTTAATCCTGACCGAGGTGTCCCTTTAGCTGAGGAGTATCCTTTGTATTTTATCGCACTCGACCAAAGGGTACACAACTACTCCAAAGGGAAAGCCGCAGGATTTAAGCACTGGTTTGACGCGGCAGAGCTTATGCAGCTACTCCTCTCTGCTGGTGCGAACACGTTCGCCACATTTCGACGTTGGACTCCAAATGATATCGAGGAAGAGGACTCTAAGGTCGAGGAGGATGACTCTGTGAGGGAACTAATTCGAGATGGACGTGTTGCCAAAATCACACTTGACGACTTACTCACTGCGCATGAACTAGTTGGACAGGGAAACATGATACATCCTATTCTCACTCTGGATAGTCTGGATACAGACATTCGCGACGCCCAAGGGCGAACCCTCTTACACATGGCCTGCCATCATCACAATCTAGATGAACCGATCGATTCTTTGTTGGCGGCAGTTGATACTGAGTACTCATCATCCATGCCTTCCTTCTTTGACTGCCTTTGTAGTCGTGGCGCTGACCCATTGGCGGTCGACGCATTGGGTAATAACATCCTCCACCACATGTTTCTTAGCAACAAACGTCTCAAGATGGATGAGCAGAATTGGTCGACAATAAAGCGCTTGGCTCGGCTATACCTAGTCCTCGTGAACCAAGCCAATGACCAAGGAAAGACGCCACTACTCATGGCGCTCAAGCACGCCGCCTTACATACCACAGCAGAGTCTGCTGAAGCCTTGTTAGAGGCTGGTGCCAGTGCCCATTCTATTGATAATGACGGCAATACTGGTCTTCACATGTTAGCATTCGCTTTCTACGCAAGTGTGAAGGTGCGAGTCTTGTTCGCAAGGCTGTTGGAAGGTGGTCTGGATATCAACTCAAGAAATAGCCGGGGCGAAACCCCTTTTTCAATCTGAACAAGAGTTTATTTTCTTCTATCAGCGTGTCAGGTGAACGAGTTAACGCCGCTGAAGCATTGTCTTTGTTTGAGCGCGCTGGAGTAGACCTGTACATGCGAGACAACAGTGGCCAGAATTTGCTCCACGTAGCTGCGAAGGAAACTCAGGAGACAGACAACAATTACTGCCTAGACCGTCTGTGGCGCCTGGATCCCGATAGAAAACCTATTGAGCCGTCATTAGCTCGGTTTCAGATGTTGTTGTTAAGATAGCTAGACCCTTTGGCGGAAGATGAAGGGAAACGGACCGCACTTGATGTTGCGGCTGCCTTTAGCAAAGATAGTGTCCTTCAGCTATTTAGTAGTACTGTCTCTATAGAAAGAACGCTATAGTATATTAGTTTCAACTAGTAAAAAGAGGAGTTGTATAATAGCTCTATCTTATACTAATATTGTGTAAATAATATATTGTTTAACTACTTAAATAATTTCTAGATTGCCTATATAGATAATGTTTTAATATACTCTAAAGACCTTCTAACTTATAAAATCTATATAAAGAAGGTACTAGAATGTCTCTAAGCTGTAAGCTTATTAGTTAATATTAAAAAAAGCAAGTTCTATATAACTTAAACCTACTACTTTAGTTATATCTTTATTAACTAAGAAATAGAAGTTAACTCTAATAAGGTATAAATACTTATAGATTAGAAACTACTAACTACTATTATATATATAAAATCCTTTAAAGGTTTTACTTAGTTCTGCTAGTAATTTATACCTAAATCCTTATTAGTAGCTAAACCTCTAATTATATTATAAAGGCTACTAAACACCTATAAATAGACTTTAAACTACTAAGTAAGCTTTAAAAAGCTTAAACAAAGCCTATTAACTACTTTAATACTATACTACTTTGACCTAGACTTAGAAATAAAGCTTAAGACTAAGGTGTTAGATAAAGTAGTATAAGAACAAGCCTAGTTCTTTAAGCCTACTTTACACTACCTAACAACTACCTAACTTAGATCTGTCTTGCAACTGCTTCTTAGCACAGTCTTCTTTAAGCTTCTAAGTATAAGAAGAAAAGTCTCTATAGAGTTTAGATAGATAATTTTAAAGTATTCTTTTATACAAGACCTATAGGAATAGAAATCTAGTTCTATACTTTATTTTAGTGCTTCTATACACCTTGTAGTAGATACCTATACTTTTAAAACTCTTCTAGTATCCTGTGTTGTTATATTATACTTTAAAACTTGTCTTAGCTAGTAATAGCCTTATAATAATATTACTATAGTTTGTTTAGTTATTTGTACAAGCACAGCTAGAGTATTACGCCTAAACTAAACAAGTCTTTAAATTATTTATACTATAGTTAAGATTCTAGAAATCTCTTAATAACTAAAGCCTATAAGTTTAGAACTTCTTACAACTTACTACTCTAAGATTAACTTTAGAAAAGCTGCGTTAGATTGCACTAAGATAGATACTTAGAGACTATTAATAACCTACCTAATCTCGATACAACTCTAATGTTAGGAAATCTATTAGGACCTACTTCTTAGTCTTAGAACTAATTAGAGGCTAGACGCCTTTAGGGCTCTATGTTAGTATAACTGTCTTCTACTAACAACAGATCTAATATAGAGCTATTCTACTACAATCTCTTAAAAGAAATAGCTTAACTATAGCAGAAACTTGCTTAGTTACGTGCTAGTCTTACTTTAGCAGATTGCCCTCTACTTATAATAGAAACACTACTAATAGGTGTACTGTATTAATCTACTATAAGGCAGCTATCTAAAGCTAGCTTAGTACTTATATATTATAAGCTTAGCTAGTTAGCTTAAGCTTGATTAGATAGCTTACTTATAAGGTGCTCGTTTGTTTAGCTTACTACTAAGAAGCTCTAAGCTTCTTGCTTAAGTACTTACGTGCGTAGCTTAGCTATAAACATATAACTACTAAATGTTTTCTTTGTATATAATAATATTTTATCTAATCTATAGTAAAGGTACTAATTAATTAATTTAATTACTAGAGTAGAGTCTTACAAGCTTAATAACAGTTATAAGCCTAGCTTCTTAAGCACAGTAGATCTTTCTACGCACTTAGTATTAAGCTTGTTAGACACTACTTTAACACTCTAATTAAATTTTTACACTATTTATCTTATACTACTAGGCTACTTACAAAATGCATTATAAACAAGCTAGCACTCTATAGTAGTACTGTGCTAGAGGCTAATAGAGCTTGTTAGCTTAAGACTAGAAGCAACTAGCCTAGTTAGTATATCTAACTAACCTAGAACGCGCAGCTTAGAGACGTGTAGAAGCTTATTAACCTAAATAGTCTTACAGCACCTAGTATCTATAAAGGCACTCTTTATCTACTAAGAGAGAGCTTTATAATAGCTTATTCTACTAACTTTAACAGCACAGATTAAGCTACTCTCTTAGTAGAGACAGGCTCTACCTAAACAACGCGTAGTTAAGCAACTGCCTAAGTCTAGTTAAGCTCTAAGCAATATACTTAGGAGCTTGCTAAATATAAAATTAAAGCAAGCAAGTAAGTATTAAAGGTAGAGCACCTATAAAAGCTATAGAACTAGGTTAATATAATAGTTAAGCTAGCAATTATATTAGCTATAACAGTGTAGCTTGTTAATAAAAGTAAAACCTCTTTCTAAGCTCTTATTATAGAGTTAAAGAAGAAGTTTAAGCTAATAAGCAGCAGCCTACTTACTTAGCTGTGCGCAGAGTACTGTGCACACCTTAGAGCAGCTTGTTAGAGACAAGTAGCTTTTTAAAAATAGTTCTAAAAATAGAACCTACTTTACTTCTAAGCTAAGTTATATAAGCTCTTAGAAGTAAGTAAAGAGCTTGCTGCTTAGGACTTTCTAGAAGCAATTACCTATAAGATTGTACTAGAATAAAGTTGTATAATATACTAAAAGATTATCTAAGACAGTGTTCTAGGGCTCTCTATACTTATACTTAACTAGGTAGCTAAGGTATTTAGTATATTAATATACAAGCATATAATAAAAGTAGAAAAAAATAACCTTAGTATTGTTACTACCTTTAAAAGCTGCTAAGATAGTACTCTAGTACTTAGAGCGCCTTAGAGCAGCCTAAGCAGCTTAGAAGAGTACTAAGGCTATTTCTACCTATATAAGTCTTAAGGCTATAAGTATAAGTAGAAACCTACTAAGTGTTAGACTTTTAAAGCAGCTCTAAGTAAAAAAAGTAATTAGAGAATAATAAAAAAGTACTGCTTAGATATTATCTAGAAGCTTAACTTAAACAAGTTTAAAAATCTTAAGCAAGCTATTAAGTAACTTAGCTAGGGCGCTAAAGCTTTACTAGCTCTAGCGCTAATTGTTGCTAGTACTACAAAGGCAGTAGAGTTCTTTAGTAATATCTAAGCTGCTTTAATAGACCTTAAGATAATAAGCAAGCTTATAGACTTGCAAGCAAGTATATATATAAGAGTATACAACGTTATAGATTTTAGTATATACCTACTCTTTAATAGTACTATTTTAGATAATAAAGCAGCTATGCACCTTGTAAACAGCGCTAAGCTACTAGTGCCTAGCACCTTCTGCCTAGCGTTAGAAGTAGAGACAGTAAAAGCAAGTACCTAAGTATTTCTTATTACTAGCTAAAGAGCTTGTTTATTTAAAAACATACTCTATAAAAAGTACAGACTGTATATAAATAACTTACTTTTATAGAATATAGTTGTAGTAGAAAGATTCTATATAAATATTATCTTAGAAGCTTGTTTATACAGTAAAGGTCTCTAGTACTTTAGCCTTAACTCTATACTCTATATAGATTACTTAGATAAACTAAGATTAAGTATTATATATACAACTTTTAGGTATACTTTTAGCCTTACTTTCTTTAAATATAAGCTACTTTCTACTTATATACTAAACCTAGTAAACACTGTAATGCTTAAATAATTTTATACTACTTATCTAAGAAGCTTAGATAAAGACCTCTAGTATAAACAAGCTAGCTACTTAGGCCTAGAAGCTCTTTAAGCCTTAGTAAAGAGAGCGCGCAGCGTATGTATAAGCAGAACAGCTTAAAAAGACTGCTAACACTGTACAATTATATATACTAAACAGGTAGTAAGCTAAAAAAAGTATAAGAAGCCTAGGTAACTATTTTAAAGAGTAGGTTAAGACCTATTTAATATACCTCTAGGCTGTAGCAACAAGTTATAGATCCTTTTAATTAAAGAGTACTATAGTAGAAAGCTCTTTATATACTGCCTATAAAGCAAGACGCTTATAGAGATTCTGTATATTTTTACAAACTTTATATACTAAGTACTTACTTAGTTTAAGCTTAAAATTTATAAGATTACTTAAGATAATAATACTGTAACAGTGTTATAAATATAAATCCTAAGAAAAAAAAACGCTTAGTTTTGTTAATAGTTATTATAGAGTAGTATAATAACTGCTAGAGAAGCTAATACCTTGTAACAGAATTACAGCAGACCTATATATAAAGACTAGTCCTAAAAGAGTATAGCGTCCTATAAGATAAAGAACTAGTGTCTTATAAGATTCTTAGAGAATTTTAATAGTTTTATAAGACTTTAGGACAAAGTCTTATAGAACTATAAGACACTCTAAGACAATACAAGTATATAGTATATAGAAACGCAAGCTCTTACAGCTTGTGTTTAACCTAAGTAATAATCTTTGTTATTAGATCTTAACTTAACCTTTAAGCTAGATTAACTAATACTACTTATTATTACTCTTTACACGTTAAGACAGATAGATTGTATCTATACTCTTTACTGTAAGACCTCTGTAAACTTCTTGTTATTATATTTATTCTTAAGAACTAATTAAATAGTGCTTACAAGCTTTGCTTAAAGTACAACCTTAATAAACAGTACTATAGCACAGAAGCTTTGTATATAAGCGCTAGGCGCTTAAAAAGAGTATTAAAATAAAGGTTACTCTACTTTATATATATAAGCTAAATAGCAGCCTAGAAAGAGCTAGTTAAGAGATAATAATAAAATTAATAAAAACAGCAAGTAGTACTAACCTACTCTAGAAGCTCTAGCTAGAGGTTATAGAAGCTACTATATAGCTATATAATATAAGCCTATCTTATATAAACAAGCTATATAGCTTTAATAAGTAGCTTAATTAGTAGTTTACTTAGTATTTTTGCTAGTATATACTTAAGCTTGTAAGAAGAGTAACAGCTAATCTTAGGCTTAATTTAAGCAGTGTTTATACTTACAGCTACTGCGTGTATCCTTTAAACAAGGAACAAGCAGCTAGATATAATAAAAAAAGCTTTAAAGTTTCTTTACAGAGCTATAGTAGTTACCTTGTTAGTTATTAAGCTTTTAATATATACTATATATAAGTCTTCTAACTTAACTAGGTAATTATAACGCGTAATATAATATTTAATAAGGAGCTCTTTTGTAGTAAAGATAATAAGAAACTGTTAATCTCTATAGTAAAAGTAAGCAAGCTTATTAAAATTCTTTATAAACCTAGTAAGATATTTAATATAAAAAAAGTAGTTAAGCTTTTTATTACATAAGCAGTAGATCTATTGCTTAAAACGCCTACTAAGTAATAGCTTAGGAGTAGAGCTGTGCAGAAACCTTAATTACTAGAGAGCTAATCTAGTAAAGAAGGAGCTGCTGCAGTAGAAGCTGCGCACGCAACTAGCTTAGCTAGCAAGTTGCTAGAGATCTGCACAGAGCGCTAAGAGATAGTCTTACTTTTCTCTAGCTTAACTCTAGAACCTAAGTACTTAGAGTTAGTTAAAAAAGCTTTTGTATAGGAGATAGAGTATACTAAAAGCTTACAAGAAGTGCACTCTACTATAGAAGAAAAGAGCACGCTAGTATACTCTAAGAATCTTAATTCTATAGCTAATAGGCTAAGACTTAGCTTGCTAATTATACTTATACCTTTTTATAGTACAATAAAAGCTAGTCTACTAACTACTAGATGTACAAACTAGCTATAGCAGTCTTCTTAGGTAAGCTACTAACTAAGAGATTGTAAGCGCAATAAGCTTAGTAATAATAAAAAAGCACAGTATACTATAATTAACCTACTCTATAGGGTAGAAAGCTACTTATAGATACTCTAACCTTTGTTTAACTATATAAATAAACAAAGAAAATAGTATAGAGAGCTTGTTACTGTATATATAGTAATAGCTGCCTTAGCTCTTAACTTTAAGAAGAAAAACAAGCAGTGTATGTACTATAACAAGCTCTCTTTACTTCTAACAAAATAGAAAGATCTTGCTAACTACTTACTTAGAGCTCTATGCAAGCAGGCAGCTAAGAAAGAAATTCTCTAGCTAATACTGCTTAAAACCTAGATAGAGATAGACAGGCTAAGCTCTTTACTAAGACTTCTACTACTTAAATAAGTCTTTATATATAAGTTTAATAAAGATAGCTATTTCTTTTAGTATAAGGCAAAGATTTATATATACAGAGATCTTTAGGCAAAGAAATTAATTAACTTAACTTATACTATAATACTTGCTATACGCTTATTTTATACTATAATAGTAATTACTATACACTTCAGCTTAGAGCTCTGTTATTATAATATTTCTAGTGTGTTTTTGTACGCAAGCTGCACAGGCTAACTTAGTATACTTTATAAGCTACTTAATAAGTTTACTAAACTTAGAAAGTATATAAAGCTCTTACAGGCGCTATATAAACTGTGTAATTCTCTACTTCTATAGTACTAAGAGCTGTTAGCTACTCTTTAGAAGCTTAGTTTAATAGTATTAAAAAAAAAGCTGTGCCTATTCTTTAACTTAGAATACTGTGTAGGACTACTATTCTATATAGACAATATTCTACTTACCTTTTATAAAGATAACAAAGCTATAGCTATAAAACTTATAAGCTTGTTATTAGTAAAATATTGTATAAAAGACTATAGTAATATAGAATAGTTCTTAGAGATTAGAATAATCTGTAATTAAGCTGCTAGTACTATAATACTAGCACTCAACTCTTATATTAACAAAGTAGTAACTAAGTTTAGTATTACTAGAAATAAATACTTTCTAATTGTCTTATTTCTAATTAAAGAGCTTGCTAAACATACTAGAGAAGTATTAAAACAAGAAATTAAAGCTTACTAAAAGTGTGTTAAGAGTATACTGTACACAGTAATAATAATCTGCCTAGATATAGCCTATACTACTTCTTAGCTATTATACTACTTTACTAACTTAACAGAAGCTTACTTTAAGGCAGCTAATTAGGTAATTAGCTACTTATATCAAACTAAGTACTTAGGTATAAGGTACAAAGCTTATAAAGGCAGCTAGCTGCTTATTTATAAAAATACCTTATTTGCTGATAATTATAAGACTTAATAATTATCTTAGAGCTATGTTATACAGCTCTTTAAAGGTCTAATTATATAGAAGGCAGCTTAGTAAGCTATAGTAACTACTTTAACTACTAAGGCAGAGTTATTAGCTTTAGAGTAGGTAGCAAAGAAGAGTATTTGCTTTTAAACGCTTTCTTACTAAGCTTTAGCTTAACCTAGGAGTAGCTTAACAGATGTTTTGTAACAATTAGCAAATAATAAAGCTAGTTATAGAAGAGAGCAAGTAACTTACTACTTAGCTATGCTATATAGATATACAAAATATATAGCTTAAATAAGAGTATACTAAGAGTAGCTTTAAAATTTATAATTTAAAAACAAGTAAGATACCTACTAATAGGCTTCTAAAGCTACTTCTTAGGTAGTTATATACGTATTTTGTTAGTTACCTTAACTTATATAATATATTATAAGAAAAAAGTAAGTTAATAAGTAAAGAGAAGATTACTTAATTATAGAAGAAGGACAAACCTTTTTCTTAGAGCAAAGCTTAATAACTAGTAAGTAGCTTACTAGAGATTTAGTAACCTACTAGATACAAGCTATGTCTTCTTATAGTAGCTCTTATAAGCACCCCTAGTAGTAGTAATAAGCTTACTACTAGAGCCTTTATTAGACCTAACTAGAATAACTACTAGTAGTAGCTATCTCTAATTAAGTCTTTTAGAACTCTAACAGCACTACGCAGCTTAGTAATATGCTACAAGCTTGTTAGCTATACGTTTACAAAGCAATATAAGAAAGTGCATACTAAGGTAGTTATACTACTATTAGCTAGCAGCTTATTTATAAGCTTTATACTTAAAAGCTTAAGAATATTATAACTATAAGCAATTAGTCTTAAGTTTATAAGCTCTAAACAGTATAGTATAACCTATAAAGATATACAAGAGTAACTCTGTATATAGTAGGTATACTGCTTAGCTTAAAGACTAATACTAATAGTGTTGTAGCATAGAGCTGCCCTGCTGCTAGCAAGCAGTGCGTTAATATATAGCTTATATAAGATAACCTGCAAAGCTCTTAGTATATAGTAGAGTAGTAGTAATAGAGGCAGAGCAGGTAAGGGCGCTATAGCAGGCGCTGTAGCAGGTGCAAGGTAGGCAGAGAAAGAGAAGAGCAGCGCAAAAAGCGCCTAGAAGCTCTTTAAGCCTCTAGGGCTAGCAGACAACGTGTACACGCAATTATCCTAACTCTAAAGAGCTAGAGGCAAGACAAAGCAGTAGTGCCTAGGTATGCAAGCTCTAGCTATAACAAAGGCAGTAGTACAGGCAGCAGTAGTATAGGCAGTAGTATAAGTAGTAGTAGCAGGCATAGTGCGTACAGTATAGGCAGCTTTAGATTGCTTTTTTTATTTATAATTAGCTAAAAAGTTTAAAAGAAAAGGCTAAGAAACACTTAGAAGCTTAATTAGACACTGCCTAAGCGCTTAAACTAACTAAACTAACACCTACTAAGCTAAAAGTAAGCAACTTAGATAGAGCTAAAAAGAGATAAAAGACTGTTTAAAGGCTAGTAGAGCTTCTAAGAAGTTAATAAAAAGTGCAAAATAGTAAGAAAAGTATACTTACAGCTATAGTAGTTAACTAAAGTAGAAAAGGTTAAAATTAAGTAAGAAGCTTAATTATATACTAGCTAGAGCTAGTAAAGTAAAGTTTGCTCTTACTTTCTTATAATACTACGCTTTATGCAGCTATAATAAAACAGAGTAGCTTTACCTTACTTCTAATAGAATAGGAGAAATAGTAATAATATAACAAGCTTATAGAGGTATAATTAAAAGCTCTCTAGAATAAAGCAATTAAGCTGCTTATTGCCTGCCTATATACGTAGATAGGCTTAAAAGTACGTAAACGCATAACTCTTAGTTATATTAAATACAAACAAGCTGCTAGCTAGCTGCTTATACATATATTAGTTTAAATAACTTAGATTATTATATAACAATTAGATTGTTATATAATAGCTTTTTTATATAAAGCTAAGAAGTTTCTTTGCTTACTAAATATTTTTATAGTTATAGTAAGGCTATTTAGGTACTTACACATGTAATAAGCACTTAGAAGGTATGTTATAAGCTTAGCTAGTTAGCTTAAGCTTAATTAGATAGCTTACCTATAAGGTGCTTGTTTGTTTAGCTTACTACTAAGAAGCTCTAAGCTTCTTGCTTAAGTACTTACGTACGCAGCTTAGCTACAAACACGTAACTACTAAACATTTCCTTTGTATATAATAACAGTTCGTCTAATCTATAGTAAAGGTACTAATTAATTAATTTAATTACTAGAGTAAAGTCCTATAAGCTTGATAATATTATAGTATATAAAAAGCTCTCTAAAAAGACTTCTAATATTAAGGTTCTTACTAATAAAAGTAACTCTACCTTTTAGTAATAGTATACCTTTATTTAAGACTAATTTAATATTAATATAGACTATTATTAGAGTATATATATATATATAGCTCTTGTCTAGAGTTATACCTCTAGATTAGCTAAAGAATACTTAGAACCTTAGTACCTCTCTAATAATAAGACAGACTGTTTTTACACTATAGAAGAGATAATTATACTTCTTAAGATATACTTTGTTACTAGAAATAAGCAGGCAGAAAGCTAAGCAGCTTTTAATTAACTCTAAATAAAAAAATTAGAAGCTTTCTCTACTTTAAAGAGGTACTTTCTTAGTATAGCTATTAAAGAAAAAGTACTCTGATTAGAATAGTTTTACTATATATAGACTAAGATCTCTTAAAGTATTTAAGTACTTAATCTAGGCTTTAAGCAGTAATAGTATAATTCCTTTTCTTAAATAGTAGAATATGTAACTACTTATAATATAGAAAAGAGAAATAACTTTACTATACTAACCTATGCTGTTTTGCAACCTTTAAGATTAATAAAAACTTACTAGTTAGATACAAAATAGAGCTCTGTTACAACAAGTTTACAAGATTACTTTTCTTTTAGCTAATCTACTTACTTTGCCTAGAGTACTCTTATACTCTACTAACCTTCTAATATACCTGCACTTAAAAAGAATATAACTCTAAGAGCTTGCTATAACTATAGAAAGCTAAGATACTTTACTAAAGATTGTATAGTACTCTATATATACAAAATTAAGGTAAAGTAGAAAGATTTTGTTAATACTAAAGAAGACTTTAACAAAACTAATTTAATCTTTATAAGAAATAGTTCTACCTAGAAGAATTATCTTACTTAGGCCTAAACTAATTTTATCTATCTAACCTCTTACTATCTTATTTGTTTACTAGACTTTATTTCCTTACTTCTACTATTCTTTATAACTAAGAGCTTAGTATATAATTCTGCTTCTTAGTTAATACTATTACTTAAGGATTTTTGTTTTTAAACTCTAATATTATATATTCTATTTTTACTTTACTTTATAAACTTATCTAAAAGCTATTTATCTTAGTTTAGGTTAAAGGTTTCTATAATTAAATAACCTTTCTTGTAACCTAGTATATATAGTTACACATTATAGTTAATAGCTAAAAGGTATATAACTGCTCTTTTATTATTATAGACTTTAGATTACAAGTTTCTATTATTAAAATTAAATAGCTTAAGCACTTTAAGCTCTAACTTAATACAAAGTAGTCTTAGTTAATATAGCCTGCTAAATACTTTTAATTATATAATCTTATACTACTTTTATTAATAACTTTGTAATAACTCTTTAGAGAAGGCAAAGCCTAATAGGATATAGAGTAATAAGATGCTCTATAGAAATAAGAAGAGTATTAGTAATAATATAGCTCTAGTATAACTATTTAATATATAAAAAGTATATTAAAGTTGCTTAAGTTTTGTTTGCAACTCTTAGTGCTACCTAATAAAGTAGTAAGTACCTCTGTAACTACTCTAACTAGGATTGCTACTATTACTATACTCTTAGCTAACACTTTCTACTTCTTAATAAAAAAGCTGCAGAACAAGTTCTTTATAAATAGCCTGTACAAGATTAATTATATTATAAAAGAGAAGTATAACTAAGACTATTCTAACAATACTTAACTAATCTAGAAACACTTGCTAGCGTAGTATATCTAATATACTAACGTATTTAGCAAAGCAGAAGCTAAAACTCTTCTAGAACACTGCCTTTATAACTACAAGATTATTTTAGAAGAACCTTTACTAAACTACTACTTTCTTTTATATAAATAAAACCTAGAAGAACTTAAAGCTACTAAGAAGTTTGTATAAGAATAGCTGTACTATAGTTAGATTAGATATAGCTAAAGTCTATTTATATTACCTATACTATATATATAAAAACTAAATAGAAGTGTGTATATCTATATAGACTATTGCAAATTTAATAATTTAACTTACAAAGACCTTTATCTAATACTCTGTATAAACAAGCTACTTGCCTAACTATCTAAAGTAAAGATATTTACTAAGTTTAATATTTAATTAGCTTTTAACTAAATCTATATAAGTCTTGCTTTTAAAGAGTATACTATGTTTAAAATGTATTATAGTATATATAAGTATAAAGGTTTACTATTTAGCTTGTATATTAGCTCTGCTATATACTAATACTATATAAACAATATCTTAATTACCTATTTAAATAACTTCTATATTACTTACCTAGATAATATCTTTATCTATTCTAAAAATACTTAGACTTACTAGATATATATTAAGAAGGTTTTAGAATGTCTTTACTTTGCAAACTTGTAAGTTAATATTAAGAAAAGCAAATTCTATATAACTTAAACTTAGTACCTTAGGTATATTCTTATAAACAAAGGTAGTAAAGTAAATTCTAAGAAGGTATAGGTTTTAGCAGACTAGAAGCTACTTATAACTATAACAAGTGTAAAATTATTTCTAAGCTTTACTAGTTTCTATTAACAACTTGTGCCTAAATTCTTATAAGTAGCTAAACTTCTAATTATATTATAAAGCTTAGCAAACGTATTTATATAGATGCTAGATTGCTACAATAGCTTTAAAAGACTTAAAGAAAGCTTACTAGCTATTCTAATACTATATTACTTTAACTCTAACTTTAAGACTAAGCTAGAAACTAATGTATCTAATAAAGTAGTTGCAAGAGTTATATCTTAGAAACATTCTAATAGACGCTAGTACTCTACAGCGTTTTATAGCTATTCTCTATTAGGTTCAGAGCTTAACTAAGAGATCTATAACAAAGAGCTCTTTGCTATCTTCTAGGCCTTTAATAAGTAGAGAGCAGAGCTGATATCTACTCTTAGTTAGATCTATGTCTATTCTAACTACTATTCCTTAGAATAGTTTATAACTACTAAAGTCCTAAACGCTTAATAAGCTAAGTAGAGAGAAGTAATTGCTCTGTTTAACTTCTAAATTAAGTACACCCTAGAGAAGAATAATAAAAGGGCTAATATCTTTAGTTAAAAAAAGTAAGACCTAGCTAACCTTAAGTTAGCTTAGAAAGATAATTACTCCTAAGTAATATTAGGTCTCTAACAACTTTATAACTATATTAACTCTAATTTTGCTTAATTCTATCTATTATATTTCTTAGTACACGTTATCTATACCTTGTAGCTAGAAATATAGTTAGACTCCTTAGAACTAATTAAAGCTATACTATAACACAATTGCTAGGCTTTTAAAAAAAAGCAAAACTCTCTAGCTTCTAGCTATTAGATCTATAATAGTCTACTTCTATACTAAGATTGTCTGTGTATAGTTCTAGACTTAGTGCTGTGCACTTGCTTTATTTAAGAAGCCTATAACTAAGTATCTACTACTTACCTAAGCGCAAAGAAAATCTACTAGCTACTATCTTAACAGTATTACTAGCAAGGCATAGGCACTAGCTATAAACAATATATACAAAATTATATCTCTTGTTACTATAGTTATTTAAAACAAACCTAACTCTGCAGGTACCTTTACTTATTACCTATTCTTAATTAATCTATACAGCACCTGTATATAGATTTTAAGAATTTTCTAAAGAACAAAGCAAGATATAATTAAATACGTATTATTATTAACTGTTTAACAAAGTAGGCAATTACTATTCTATGCTATAAGATAATAACTATACAAGAGATAGCTTTTTTATTTATCTAATAAGTTTATTATTTTAGTTATACTCTTAAATTAATAGTGTCTATTTATAGACTCTAGTTTATATTCTGTTTTTATTCTAAGTTCTGTTAGATTATTAGCGTTAAATTTAAGCTTTCTACTACCTACTATAAAGAAACTAATAGCTAAACAGAGATTATAAACAAGTATATTAACTAGTAGCTATTATTATTTATAGTATACTTTTAAGTTAACTAGTTTAAACTACTACTGCTTATTAACTATATACAGCTTACCTTACTTTATTCTAGTATTAAAATAACTTTTTATTAGGTATTATTTAAAAGTAAACTAAGACTAAGCTAGTAATAGAATAGACTTAATATAGGTACAACTTCTTATAACAACCTAAACTGCTTAAATACACTTGCTCTAGCAACCTATATACACTAAGCTTAGAAGGTAGCTAAAAAGAATATAGAAAAGGCGCAGCTGCAAACAAAACCTACTAAGGATAAGCACTATAGTCTAGTTAACTAGGTAGTAAGTAATAAAGTATACTTGTTAACTAAGAACTTAGCTGTTAAGCAGCCTAGCTAAAAGCTATCTAACCTATAAAAAAGTCTATCTAAAGTTCTTAAGTAAGTTAGTTATTTATAGTATTTAAAACTTCTTTTTAGTTTATAAATTTATAATGTCTTTGCTCTAGATATACTCTGCAAAGACCTAGCAGACCTTCTACTTAGACAAGAAGCTCTAAAACTCTTAGGTGTCCTAATCTAAGGAGTTAAGGAATAGAAAGTGTATAAGATAATAGTAAGCAAACTCTTCTAACAACAATTAAAGTACTATATAAGCTAGGTAGGATATAATCCTAACTCTACCTAGTACCTAGCAGAAAACTTTAAGAATACTCTTTACAAGCTAAGAGTATTTTATAATAAGTATTTATAATTACTAAGTCTCTTAAAGTAGTTACTAAATTAAATTAAATCTTAGAAAGAAAACAGCTAGTAATAGTTTAAGTAGGCACGTTATAAATTTAAAAAACAAAGAAAATCTAGACTACTTTAAACTTCTACTAACTTAGCTAAGTAACAAAGGAAAACGTCTACTCTACTATATATATAGTAATTAAGCTAGATCCTTACTAACGTTGCTTATCTTTTTCTTACTATCTACTAAGAGAGTATTTAAATTAACTAATACCTTTTTAGGTACTAACTTCTTTAGGCTCTTGCTTTTAGTGCTCTGCTATACAGCCTTAACTAATAAAGCCTGCAGAGATACTACTACCTGCCTTAGCTCTGCAACTTTATTGCACAGAGACCTTACCTACATAGTAAATACTTTTATTACCTCTACTAAGGCTTAATTAGTAACAGGCTAGACGTAGTACTAATAAAGTAATATATTAGTAGCTAACACTTCTTTAAGCTGTGTAGTTACTACTTGTACTATACTTACTAAGGTATAAGCTAACTAATAAAGGTTATTCTAAGCAGTCTTACAAACAGCCTTTGCAGCTATTACCTCTAGCTCTTTTAACTCTCTACTTTTCTCTGCTATAGCTTCTTTCTATACAACAAGGTTGCTATAAAAAGTATTATACTTAGCTCTAACGTAAATTAGCACCTACGTAAGTTAGTAAAGATAAATAAGAAAGTAGAGATAGTAATTAAACTAGATAACACTTTTTATTTTAAAGTGTATAATAAGCATACTTTAATAACAACGCCTTGTTAAAGGTATAAACTACTAT
Source organism: Stagonosporopsis chrysanthemi (assembly GCA_022560025.1). Classification (NCBI taxonomy): domain Eukaryota; kingdom Fungi; phylum Ascomycota; class Dothideomycetes; order Pleosporales; family Didymellaceae; genus Stagonosporopsis; species Stagonosporopsis chrysanthemi. Next base: position 69,004 of record JAFISE010000035.1, on the reverse strand, counting down.
ATTTCTCTATATAAAGGCTTAAATTAAATAAAGGCAGATAACCTAATAGACTACTATAAGAGTACTAAGAAGAATAAGTATTAGCATAGTAACTAAAAGACAAGCCTAGTAACAGTTAGTAGTAATTAGATAGAGTAATTTAAAGTACTTGTAGCAAGAATTAGTGTTTATTAGAGAATAGAAATAAGTAGGGCACACGTTGTTTACTTAAAAAGTACGCTGTAAGCAATTTAACCTAATTAGAAAGTAGATTGAACACATTTTTATAGTTACTACAACTTTAGTAAAAGCTACTCTGTTATAGCATAGGCTCTTATAACAGCTATAAGCCTAGTAGTAATCTAATTTACTTAGTTATTATTACTAAAGAGCTTGCCTAGAATAGATAAGTACAAAGTAGCTAATATAAGTTATATAGCAAAACCTAAATAAAGGTTAATAATAGTAAAAAAAGACTAGAGTCTTAGAATAGATAGAAGTTAGATATATTTTACACCTTCTTAAAGTTTAAACCTTTATAGTATAAGAGGTTTCTTTATAATTTTATAGAATTAAAGATAATCTACTTACAAAGAAGAGAGTAATATAAAAACAAGCCTAGTTCTTAAAGCTTAGTTTATACTACTTAATAACTACCTAACTTAGATTTATCTTTTAACTGCTTCTTAGTATAATCTTCTCTAAGCTTCTAGGTATAAGAAGAGAAGTCTCTACAGAGTTTAGATAGATAGTTTTAAAGTGTTCTTTTGTACAAGACTTATAAGAGTAGAGATCTAGTCTTATAGTTTATTTTAGTACTTCTATACACTTTATAGTAGATACTTATACCTTTTAGACTCTTCTAGCATTCTATATTGTTACAAGTAGTAGCTAGCGTTATGTCTTAGAAATATACAGACAACTACTAGTACTTTATAGTATTCTATAGCTATTCTCTAGCAAGATTAGAGCTTAGTTAAGAGATCTATAACAAAGAACTCTTTACTATCTTCTAAGCTTTTAATAAGTAGAGAGTAGAGTTAATATCTACCTTAAGATTAGTTTATACCTACTTTACTTACTACTTTCTAGAATATTCTATAACTACTTAGGTTTTAAATCTCTAATAAGTAAGATAGACTAAAGTACTAGTAGTTTTTAACTTCTAAACTAAGTATACTTCTAAGAAGATTAATAAGTAGGCTAATATTCTTAGCTAAAGAAAATAAGATCTAGTAAACTTTAAGTATACTTAAGAAATTAAGTACTTATAAGTATTATTAGATTCTTAGTAGCTATATAGCTATATTAACTTTAATTTTACTTTAGACTACTTTATAAATCTCTTAGTAGCTACTATTACTATATTATAGCCTAAAATATAGTTGTAACAGGCTAGGCTTATAACTAGTGCCTTAGCACTTATATACCTTAGAATTAGACTTACTAAGGCTCTGCTATAGAACTATCTTACCTTTAAAGCAGAGTACAAAAACTCTGCTAACTAGAGCTAAAGCTAGCTAGGCCCTAGCTACAGCTTTTATAAATAAGAAGCTACTATATAATAGCTATTCTCTACTAAGTCTATCTAGTTTATACTAGTAATAGCTTTTAGTAGTATACTTCTTCTAATAGTTAGACTCTTTAGAACTAATTAATAATATGTATTTTAAGTAAGTAACATATATAAGTAAGTAATACACCTTACTAACTTTGCGCACTTCTATATGTGTATATCTTAACTACCTTTTAAAACAAGATAAAGATATTAATAGAGTAGATTAAGTAGTATCTAAAGTATCTTTCTTATATATATAAGAGTTATATCTAGTCTCTTTACACTTCTTATAGTACGTAAGAGCCTAGCAGCTTATATCTAATTGCTTTCTTCTTTAATACTGCTTATAAGCAATCTACTAAGTAGCTTTACTTTTAGTAAGTAGATTCTCTCTAGCTCTCTTTGTAAAGACTCTATACTACTATATATACTTTTTTTTATGCTTTTTACGTGCTAACACTGCCTTATTATCCTTTTTAAGGCTAGTAATATAATTATATATTAACTTAGCTAAGAGTATTATTACCTTAGTACTCTTCTTAAGCTAATTAATTGCTTTAATATTAAAAGCAAGTAATAAGCTCTTATATTAGCGTACATGCTTATATATTAAAATTAAATAAGCCTTAGGTTTGCGTATATTACTTAGTATACGCGCTTCTTAGAGTACCTCTAGTAGAGCAGCTAGAGTAGGTATATACAGCTGCACGTTAAGCGTTAACAGAATAGTATCTAGCTAGAGATAGGCTAGTAAATAGATAGAGGTTAGGTACTATTACGTAATACCTTAACCTTTACTTAACTTCTACCTATACTAAGTTAATACTAAGTAGGTAAAAGTTAGGTTGTCTCTACTTAGAGTTAAAGTAGAGTAAGAGTTGTATTAATATTATAGAAGATTTTATCTTATAGTAAGAGAGCTAACTATTACTACCTATTATTATATACTATAGTAGGCTTACTCTAACAGAGTTATTCTATAGCAAGATAAGCTATTTATTATAACTTAAAATCACGTACCTTAGCAGGTACTCTTAACCTAGCCTTAATCTAGGTCTGTGCAACCTATCTCTTACTTCTACTTACGCTAGAAGTATCTCTACTTAACTTCTACCTCTAGCTTATACAACTCTAACCTAACTACTACTCTAAGGTCTGTGCAACCTTAACTTAACCTTTACTTACTACTAAGTATTAAGCCTCTAGCTGTTAGGCCCTAGACTATTAGACTCTAGCTAGGCTAATAGTAATAATATAGTACTAGTCTAAGCTTGTATTTATAGTCTATAAGTACTGTTAACTTTTTTAGTACTTGTTTAGCTTAGCAGCTTAAGCTAGGTTCTAATACTAGATACTCTAAACCTATTTGCTAGCCTAGCTAGAAAGGTACAAGTAGGCTAGTAAACTAAGTACTTCTATATACTTAGTCTTTAGCTTTAAGTAAATACAACTCTATAGTTCTTTAAAACACAAATTAGTAATATATTATAAAATAGAATACGCTAAGCTAGAGCTTTTAAGAGCTTTATCTACTATTATATTAATTGTATTACTAAGCTTAAGATCTTGCAAGCCTTTAAAGCAGCGTACAATTAATTGTTTACTTTAGCTAATATCTACTTAGCCTTTTAACGCGCAGGCCTTGTACCTAGGCTAGCAAATTAAGTACTTCTATAAACTTAGAGTCTCTAGCTTTAGGTAGGTATAACTATATAAGTGTTTAAGATACAGCTTAGTAATATATTATATTATAGAATATGCTAAGCTAGAACTTTTAAACAGGCTACTATTTACTTAATTTAGTTTAGTTTTAGCTAAGATGTATTGCTTAGAACTTATAGAGAGTTTGTAGACTCTAGGAGTCTAGAGTTAGGTAGAGGTAGAGGTAGTACAAACTATCTAGCTATTCTAGGCAATATAACTAAGCTAAAACTAATTAAATTATGCAAATAGTAGCTAGTTTAAAAGCTTTAGCTTAGCGCATTCTATTGTGCAATATAATACTTAGCTGTATTTTAAAGAACTATAGAGTTGTACTTATCTAAAGTTAGAGGCTCTAAGTATACAAAGGTATCTAGTTTACTAGCTGTAACAACACAGAATGCTAAAAGAGTCTAAAAGGTATAGGTATCTACTACAAAGTGTATAGAAGTACTAGAATAAACTATAGAACTAGATCTCTATTTCTATAGGTCTTGTACAAAAAAATACTTTAAAACTATCTATCTAAACTCTGTAGAGACTTCTCTTCTTATACCTAGAAGCTTAGAAAAGATTATACTAAGAAGTAGTTAAAAGACAGACCTAAGTTAAGTAGTTGTTAAGTAGTGTAAAGTAAGCTTAAAGAACTAGGCTTGTTTTTATATTACTCTCCTCCTTATAGGCAGATTGTCTTTAATTCTGCAAAATTATAAAGAAAACTCTTATACTATAAAGGTTTAAACTTTAGTAAGGTATAAAATATATCTAACTCTTATTTGTCTTAAGACTATAGTCTTTCTTTACTATTATTAACTTTTATTAAAGTTTTGCTATATAACTTATATTAGCTACTTTATACTTATCTATTTTAGGCAAGCCTTTTAGTAATAATAACTAGGTAAATTAAATTATTACTAGGCTTATAGCTGTTATAAGAGCCTGTGCTATAATAAAGTAGCTTTTACTAAAGTTATAGTAACTATAGAAATATATTTAATCTACTTCTTAATTAGGTTTAATTACTTGTAGTATAATTTTTTAGTAAATAATAGGTACCTTGCTTATTTTTATTCTCTAACAGACACTAATTCTTACTACAAGTACTTTAAACAACTTTATTTAATTACTACTAACTGTTACTAGGCTTGTTTTTTAGTTACTATGCTAATACTTGTCTTTCTTAGTATTCTTATAGTAGCCTATTAGGTTATTTACCTTTATCTAATTTAGGCCTCTGTATAGAGGAACACAGTAGTATATACTTTTAACAAGGCGTTGTTATTAAAGTGTACTTATTATATACTTTAAAACAAGAAGTGTTGTCTAGTTTAATCTTAGCACTTTTCTTCTATTAGTCTTTAAGCTAACTTTTAAATAGGTACTAATCTATATTAGACCTAAGTATAATACTTTTTAGAGCAATCTTGTTGTATAAGAAGAACTTATAGTAGAGAAAAGTAGAAAGTTAAGAGAGCTAGAAGTAGTAGCTATATAGGCTGTTTATAAGACTGCTTAAGATAACTTCTATTAGTTAGCCTATGCCTTAGCAAGTATAGTGCAGGTAGCAACTATATAGCTTAAAGAGGTGTTAGCTGCTAATATATTACTCTATTAGTACTACGTCTAGCCTGTTACTAATTAGGCCTTAATAAAGGTAATAAGAGCGCTTACTATATAGGTAAAGTCTCTGCGTAATAAGGTAGCAGAGCTAAGGCAAGTAGTAGTATCTCTACTAGTACCTAAAGCTCTGTAGCAGAGTACCTAGAGTAAAGGTCTTAAGAAAACTGTGCTTAAAAAGGCTTAGCTTCCTTTAGATACTCTTATAGCAGACACTAAGGATAAGATAAGCAACGTTAGTAAGGCTCTAGCTTAATTACTGTATATATAGTAAAGTAAACGTTTTTCTTTATTATTTAGCTAAGTTAGTAAGAGTTTATAGTAGTCTAGATTTTCTTTGTCTTTTAAATTTATAATATGCTTACTTAAACTATTACTAACTGTTTTCTTTCTAGGATTTAATCTAATTAAATAACTAATTTTAAAGACCTAGTAATTAAAAATACCTATTATAAAATACTCTTAGCTTGTAAAAAGTATTCTGCTAGGTACTAGGTAGAGTTAGAGTTGTATTCTACTTAGCTTATTATTAAGGTTGTACTTTAAGCAAAGCTTATAAGCACTATTTAATTAGTTCTTAAGGATAAATACAGTAACAAGAGGCTAAAAAGAGTTTACAGTAAGGAGTATAGATACTATCTGTCTGTCTTAAAAGCAGGGGTAATAATAAGTAGTATAGAGTAGACTGTCTAGCTTAAAGGTTAGGTTTTAGATCTAATAACTTAGATTGTTACTTAGGTTAAACACAAACTATAAGAGTTTACGTTCTTACTATACTATATACTATAACTATAAGATGCTTGTTATTAAGCAACTAGAGTTAGTCTAATAAGATATAGTTATAGTTACTTGTTAATAAGTAGAATTATATTATGCTTGTTAATAAGCAATAGTCTGTATATGCTTATTAATAAGCAAGTTATATAACTTGTAATTACTTTGTCCTGTGCCCTAATTACTAGCTTCTATTAAGATTCTAGTTAGTTACTTATTACACTGTACTGTATCTTTTACAAGATTATAATACTACTTCTCCTTTCTATCTAGTTTGTTCTTAAACTATAGAACAAGTAACTAGGTTTATATAAAGCTAAAGTTTCCTCTTATTTAGTAATCTAGTAAGTTAAGATGTCTTTTTATTTTTACAACCTTTAACTTAGCTTAGAAATTTAACAAGCTAACACGCTATCTAAAGTTCTTTATAACTATTGTTTCTTTAAAGGCTATAAGTACTATATTATACTAATTGCTTTAAACTAAATAGAGTTTACTAAGTATACTTAGGCAGGCAAGCTATGTATAAATATATCTTAGAAGTTGCTAGATTATACTTACAAGGAGTATAAGAAGAAAGTTAAAAATAATAAGATATTGCTAGCAACTGTAATTGCGCAGTTGTTGCAGAATAAGAAAATTCTAAAACAGGCTGAAGATTATACACAGTATAAGGCGCTAGGCTTAGCAAATAAGATAATTAAGTTAGGTAAGTTAGACTTAGCTAAAGAAGTTAATTGTCTAGCTGTGTCTATTAAGATGTATACTTTTCTAATAACCTAGGGTGCTATAAGTCTTATTAAAGAGTCTATAGCTAACTATAGTACTTCTACACTAGCTAGTAGTAGTTTGTAAGGTTTGTACTTAGCTCCTATATACTTTCTAACTCTAAGTATCTTAACTATTTAACTAGGTACTTGTTACTGTAGCTCTTTTTATAATGTTTTATAATTTTCTTAACTTACAACTTATTATTACTATTAGCTTAGTAATAGAAGTCTTTCTAAGTTAGCATTCTCAAGTTAGCTAGTTCTAATAGTAATATATAGAACACTAGGTAGATTTTTATATCTTTTAGCAGGTCTAGTTAGTAGTTAACTAAGCTAATCTGCTTTAAAATAAAACATAGTCTAACCTTAACTTTGTCTAGTATTTTTGTTAGTCTTTGTGTACGTAGATTTTTTGTAAAGAGATACACTTTATCCTTCTTGTTTAGCTAAGGTGTTGTTATTCTTTTCTAATTTGTATAGAAAATTGCTTATAACTAAGCTTTAGTAATATTGTTAAGCAATTTCTAGTATACTTTCTTAAGTCTCTGTACTAAAGATATTACCAACTCTGTTTAGATATTACTTTTAAGACTTTGTATAAAGAGATTTAGATATTGTCTGTAGCTAGCAAAGAATAGTATATAGCCTATTACTTCTAATTTCTTATTGTTGTATGTAATTTGTGCTATAAGCAAGAGTAAAACCTAGTTGTTCTGCTGCTAGTTGCAGTATATTTAGAGATATATCTCTATTATCTAATTTACTTGTTCTATCTATCTATTTGTAGATAATAGGCTATTAAAAGTTTCTTTGTAGTTCTTACTTCTGCAAAGAATATTGTTTAGAAGTTTAAGGTAAAGAGCTTGTCTCTATTACTAATAATTAATTCAGGTATACTATAGTATTAAATAATCCTGTCTAAGAATACTTGTATAAGCTGTTCTGCAGTATAGCTATATTAAAAAGGTACAAACTTAGCAGCTTTTATAAATCTATCTACGACTATAAATATTAAGTTATATTTATAGTCTGTAACAAAGTCCTTAGATATAGGTAGCTGTGTAACAAAATCTATTATAATATTTATCTTTAGTACTGTTAGCAGCTTTATTGCTTATATTTCTTTATATTTTATGTGCGTACTATATTTATTCTATTAACAAGCAATATAGTTCTTAATATATTTAGTAACCTTGTCCTTTATATTTAGAAACTTATAATATTGCCTAATAAGTTCTATTGTGTGCGTAATTCCTAGATGTCTATAAAGTATATTATTATAGTAATCTTCTATACTCTTTGTCTATAATTTGTCTAGTACTTATATTAGTATATATTGTTTCCTCTAAACTTATATAATTAGGTTAAGCTGCTGTAATAGTCTTAGAGATTTGTCTTTATTAATTCCTAGAATAGTAGCTTTATTAATTGTCTTTTTGCTGATAAGGTTATATCTTTAGCTAAGAGTGTCTGCTTTACTATTGTCTTTACCTAGAGTATACAGTATTTTAAACTTGTACTGTCTTAGTATGTCTAACTATCTTACTTGTTGTCTGTTTAAGACCTTAGTAGTAGTAAAGTATACTAGGTTCTTGTAATCTGTATAGATTATAAGTTCTAAACAGCTTTCTATGTATACTTGCTAATATTCTAAGGCTAAAACAATTACTAATAGTTCTTTGTTATACATATTATATTATTCTTCTAGCTCTAAGAATTTTTATAAGTAATAGGCAATTAAGTGCTATTGCCTATCTTCTTCTTACGTAACATATACTCTTAATACTACATCTAAGGCATCTGTCTCTATTTACATAGGCCTGTTACTTTTAAATATAATTAGTGTTAGAGGGTTAATATATACTTGTTATAGTAACTTAAGTACGTTATCTTGTTCTTTTCTTTATTTAAAAAGTGTGTCCTTCTATATAAGCTTTATAAGCAGCAAGGCCTTTTTAGAGTAATTCTTAATAAAGCGTGTGTTAAAGTTAATAAACCTAAGGAATTCTTAAATCTCTTTAACTGTTGTTAGAGTAGACTAATCCTTTACTATATCTATCTTAGTATTGCTTATCTTTACTCTATATTGTTTTACAACGAACTCTAAGAATTCTACTTTGTTCTTATGCTATTTGCACTTCTTAGGTTTTAATTAAAGGTCTGCTTTCTTTAAGTATTTTAGCACTTCTATAATATATTATATATGCTCTTCTAGTGTTTTTAAGTACACTAAGATATTGTCTAGATATACTACTACTATCTTGTTAAGATGTGTCCTAAGGACGTTGTTAATTAACTCTTAGCATATAGCTAGTGCGTTTGTTAGACTAAATAGTATAATAAGGTACTTACAGAGTCTGTATTATATCCTAAATACTATTTTTTATTTTTTACCTTTCTTTATATAGATAAAGTTATATACTCTTCTTAAGTCTAACACAGTAAAGTACTAAGCTCTTTATAATTAATCTTATAGCTCTGCTATATTAAGTAGAAGGTACTTATTTTTAATTATAATATTATTAAGCTTTTTAAAGTTAATATAAAGTTGTAGCTTGCTATCTTTTCTTAGTGCAAATAGAACAGAGTACTTTGTAGATAATTCTAATTGTCTAATAAATCTCTTCTTAATATTCTCTATAATATACTTGCGCAGTATATTAAGTTCTTTCTCTAATAACTAATATATTAGCTTAAAAGTTAGTTACTTTCCTTCCTAGAGCTTAATCTTGTAATCCTAAGGTTTATACTTTAGCAAGACTTTTGCTGTAAGCTCTTCTTTAAATATCTGTGCGTACTGTCTGTATACATTAAGAATAGCAAGAAGTACACTCTTTTCTTTAACTATTACTTTGTAAGCTAGAAGCTAGTTAGTCTCTGTATAGTTAACTACTTGTGTTTAGTGTGTCTTAGTTAAAAGAATATTGCTAATCTCTTTCTTATCTCTTAGCTGCTTTAGAGCTTATAGAGGCTCTAACTATAATATACTGCAGATATAGTCTTTTTACAGTATTAACTTACTGCGCGTTTAATCTATCTATAGGTTGTAACATTATAAATATAGTAATCTTAATATAATAGTATAAGTAGCTGTGCTTAACACGTCTAAGGTTATTAGCTTATAGTAATCTTGTATTCTAAGAGGTTGTAGTACTACTTTATAGGTTACTACTACTTCTTCTAGTATTAGTTCTCTGTTAGCAACTTGTAAAGAGTATAGCTTATCTTTTCTTTGCTTAGTTATACTTGTATAATTAATAGTAGCTTAAGACATATAATTTCCTTATGCTCCTAAGTCTACTATTACTATTATCTGTTAGCTGCTTAGCACAACAAGGACTCTAATAAAGTAATTAGTCTTAATAGAGTTAATAGATTAATCTCTAGCACTTAATATTAGCACGTGTCTAAAAAAAGCTCTTCTTTGCTGTCTATTTTGTATAAGTTAAAGAATCTATTCTATATCTTAGCTTCTTTGTAAAGCTTACAGTCTTAATATAAGTATTGTTGCTAATATAGGTTTAAGCAGTGCTTATTAACTAATAACTATTTTAAGTATACATATTATATTGTCTTTTCTTTTAGAAAGTGTTTCTATTATTATTATTTTTAGAAGTAGTTTTTGTATATATTATTAGTATATTTATACTACTTTTTATAACACTTATATTTAGTGCTAGAGAACTATTTACTATAGAGCTTGTCTTTGTAGTATATTGCGCAGCTATTATTACTACACGCAGTCTACGTAGTACTAGTAAAGTGTTGTAAGTTCTATAAGTCTAGTGTGTATATTAGTAGTAAGTTGCTGTATTATACTAAGGCCTTGTTAAAATTAGGTTTGTCTAGGCTATGCATATCCTTACTATATTGCCTTAGTTTAGTAGTTGTAGCGTAATTATTGCAGTAGTATTTACTAAACTATTCTGCTTGCTATTTGTTTTGCGTCTTTAAGAGCTAGTAGATAGATACTAAAGTGTTTTTATAGTTCTTGCAAACTTAAAAAAGTATTGTTATCTAAGTTTAAGTTATTATATTAGTATAGTTAGTTAAAAGTTGCTAGAGTAGCTTTTACAACTTAATACAAGCTAGTTTAAGCTTATTGTCTATAATATTAAGTATATTGTTGTTATAGGTATACTTCTAGTTGTATACTACTTTATTGCATACTATATATTTATTAAACTTGTAGTTAGCAATACTAGTCTAGTGTTTTTGTTCTTTTAATTGTTAGTCTAGAACTTAGATTAGTCTATTACAATTTTCTTTAAACGCTAGGTTTTAGTATATATTCTTTACTTGCTATGCTAGTTAGTATATAACCTTATTAGGCTTATACAGTATAAGTACTCTGCTATAAATACTTTGTTAGTCTTTATTAAGTATAATATATTTATTATCTGTCTTAGATCTTGTCTTTAGGTCTTCTATAAGACATTCTATGTCTTTAGTAAGTATTTCTTATTTACTAGTATTAGTAGAGTCTATCCTGCTAGTAAGTATATTAAGCTACTGTGTAACTTTATTCTTGCTTTAGTAGTCTTTAGTGTAGTAGCCTTGTTTGCTACAGCTATAACAAGTTACTAAAGGCTTGTTGCTTCTTTTACTACTCTTATTCTTATAGTCTTGATACTTAGGTCCTTTGTTAAGGTCAGAGAGGTCTATAGCTTTAAAGCTATAATAGTTGCTAGTTCCTGTGTAGATATATTATAAGGTATTAAATAGATACTGTTCTTTATATTGTCTATATTAAAAGTTATTATTCTCTTTCTAGAGCTAGCGTTATTAAGTAGTAAACGTGTTTTGTTAGCTGTAATAAATTCTACAACTAAGTTCTTAGTTAAGTTTATAAAGTTAGTTATTAATATTAACAGTTTCTTAAATAAGTATATTAAGAGTATTAAGCTGTGCACTGCTATATTTTAGTTCTTTCTTAACTCTTAGCTTAAGGCCTTGTTAAAACATAGTAAGTAGAGCAGTGTTGTCCTAGTTAGTGTTAGCTGCAAGTTGTTAGAAGTTAGCAGTATAGTCTACAGCAGAGTTATACTGTTAGATATACTAAATCTTGTATTAGGCAATGCTTAGTTTATTAATAACTTTAAGGATAGTCTTTATCTTTTCTTTAAAGTTGTTAACATTGTATATATTTTTGTTAACTTTGTCTAAGGCTTCTCTTGTAGTATACTGTTAAAAGAATAGCTTAATCTACTTTAAAGCTTAGTTATGCATATAACTAGCTATAAAGGTAACTTGCTAGACTTCTAGTATACTTTGTCTCTAAAAGGTAAAGAACAAGTTCTACTAGAGTAGCTATTTATCTAGCTTGTTACAGTCTTTACAGTAGAGGTTAGGCTTTACAATAGAGATTATATTACTTCTAAGAGCTACCTTATATATAGGTAGAGCTTTATTAGAGCTGCTTAGAGTAGCTTAGTTTCTTAAAGTAGTAAATATCTTAAGAGTGTTTAAAATATTAAGATTAGACTTTAAGCAAAGCTTATAAGCACTATTTAATTAGTTCTTAAAGATAAATATAGTAATAAGAGGCTAAAAGAGGTTTATAGTAAAGAGTATAAATACTATCTGTTTATCTTAAAAGTAGAGGTAATAATAAGTAGTACAGAGTAGACTGTCTAGCTTAAAGGTAAGGTTTAAGATCTAGTAACTTAGATTGTTACTTAGGTTAAACACAAACTATAAGAGTTTGCATTCCTACTATACTATATGCTATAACTATAAAATGCTTATTAATAAGCAACTAGAGTTAGTCTAATAAGATATAGTTATAGTTACTTGTTAATAAGTAGAATTATATTATGCTTGTTAACAAGCAATAGTCTGTGTAAGCTTGTTAACAAGTAAGTTACATAACCTGTAATTACTTTGTCCTGTGCCCTAATCTCTAGCTTCTATTAAGATTCTAGTTAGTTACTTATTACACTGTGCTGTATGCTTTGCAGAATTATAACACTTATACAGTACTTTAAACGTTGTTAGAAAAGCTTGCTTACTAGTATCTTATACACTTTTTATTCTTTAATTCTTTATATTAAGATACCTAAGAGTTTTAAAGCTTCTTGTCTAGATAAAAAGTCTGCTAGGTCTTTACAAAGCATATCTAAAGCAAAGACGTTGTAAATTTGTAAACTGAAAGAAAGTTTTAAATACTATAAATAACTAACTTGCTTAAGAACTTAGAATAGACCTTTCTATAAGTTAGATAGCTTTTAGCTAAGTTAATTTACAGCTAAGTTCTTAGTTAGCAAGTATACCTTATTGCCTACTGCCTAGTTAACTAGACTATAGTACTTATCTTTTATAACTTTTATTTATAACTGTGCCTTTTCTATGTTTTCTTTTACTACTCTCTAAGCTTAGTATATATAGGTTGCTAAAGCAAGCACGTCTTAGTTGTTTAGGTTGTTGCAAGAGGTTATATCTGTATTAGATCTATTCTATTACTAGCTCTATCTTAGTTTACTTCTAAATAGTACCTAATAGAGAGTTATTCTAATACTAGAATAAGGTAAAGTAAGCTGTACACAGTTAATAAGCAGCAGCAGTTTAGACTAGTTATCTTAGTAGTGTATTACAAATAGTTGTAGCCTTTAGTTATAATAGTTATTTATAATCTTTGTTTAGCTGTTAGTTTTCTTATAGTAGGTAGTAGAAAGGTTAACTTTAATACTAATAATCTAATAGAACTTAGACTAGAAACAGGATATAAACTAAGGTCTATAATTAGATACTATCAACTCTAAGGTATAGCTAAAATAATAATCTCTTTAAATAAACAAAAAGGCTATTTCTTATATAGATAATGTCTTATAGTATAGGATTGTTATTACTTATTTTGTTAAATAGTTAATAATAATAAGTATCTAATTATATCTACCTTTGTCTTTTAAAAAATTCTTAAAATCTATATATAGGTACTGTATAGGTTAATTAGAGATAGGTAGTAAATATAGGTACTTACAGAGTTAGGTCTGTTTTAGATAACTATAGTAATAAGAGATACAGTTTCTTATATATTGTTTATAGCTTGCTCTTATACCTTGCTAGTAATACTATTAGAATAGTAGCTAGTAGGTTTTCTTTACACTTAGGTAAGTAGTAGATACTTAGTTATAAGTTTCTTAGATAAGGCACGTATATAACAAAGAGTCTAAAGCTTTATATAACTAATCTTAATATAGAAGTAGACTATTATAGATCTAATAACTAAGAGCTAGAGACTTTTGCTCTTTTTTAAAAGCCTAGCAATTATGTTATAGCACAGCTTTAATTAGTTCTAAGAAGTCTAACTGTATTTCTAGCTACAAGGTACAGATAGCGTATACTAAGAAATATAAAAAATAGACTTAGGCAAGATTAAAGTTAATATAGTTGTAAAGTTATTAGAGTCCTAATAATACTTAGAAGCAATTATCTTCCTAAGTTGTCTTAAAGTTAGCTAGGTCTTACTTTCTTTAACTAAGAATATTAGCTTTTTTGTTGTTCTTCTTTAGAGTGTACTTAATTTAGAAGTTAAACAAAGCAAGTGCCTCTGCCTACCTAGCTTGTTAGGTATTTAAGACTTTAGTAGTTATAAAATATTCTAGAAAATAGTAGTTAGAGTAGATATAGATCTAACTTAGTATACACATTAGTTCTGCTTGCTACTTGTTAAACACTTAGAAAATAGCAAAGAGTTTCTTATTATAAATCTCCTAGTTTAATTCTAAACTAGAGAGTAATTAGCTATAGAATACTGTAAGGTACTAGCGTTTATTGGAATGTTTCTAAGACATAACTCTTGCAACTACTCTATTAGATATATTAGTCTCTAGCTTAGTCTTAAAGTTAGAGTTAAAGTAATAGAGTATTAAAATAGCTAGTAGGCTTAGTTTAAGCTTTTAAAAGCTAGTCTAGCAGTTTAGAGTCTATTTAAAGGTGTTTAATAGACTTTGCAATATAATTAAAAGTTTTACTACCTAAGAGAACTTAGGTATAAATTATTAATAGAAACTAGTAAAGCTTAGAAATAATTTTATACTTATTACAGTTATAAGTAGCTTCTAGTCTGCTAAAACCTATACCTTCTTAGAATCTACTCTACTACCTTTGTTTATAAGAATATACCTAAGGTACTAGGTTTAAGTTATATAGAATTTGCTTTTCTTAATATTAACTTGCAGGCCTATAAAGCAAAGACATTCTAGAGCTTTTTTAATATATATCTAGTAAGTCTAAGTGTCTTTAAAGTAAATAAAGATATTGTCTAAGTAAGTTATATAGAAGTTATCTAAGTAGTTAGTTAGAATATTATTTATATAGCATTAGTACGTAGCAGAGCTATTATATAAACTAAATAGTAAGACTTTGTACTTATATATGCTGTAACCTATCTAGAACATAGTATGCTTTTCTAAGGCAAGATCTATATAGATTTAGTTAAAAGCTAATTAAATATTAAACTTAGTAAATATCTTTGCTTTAGATAGTTAGGCAAGCAGTTTGTCTATACAGAGTATTAGATAAGAGTCTTTGCAAGTTAAATTATTTAATTTATAATAGTCTATACAGATATATAGGCTTTTATTTAGTTTTTATATATATAGTATAGGTAATACAAATAGGCTTTAGCTATATTTAATCTAACTATAGCGCAGCTGTTCTTGTACAAACTTCTTAGTAGCTTTACGTTCTTCTAAGCTCTGTTTATACAAGAGAAAGTAATAGTTTAGCAAGAGTTCTTCTAAAACAATCTTGTGGTTATAAAGGCAGTGTTCTAAAAAGCTTTTAGCTTCTACCTTACTAAATATATTAGTATACTAAGAGTATTAGGCTAGTAAGTATTTCTAGATTAGTTAGGCATTATTATAGTTATTTTAGTTACACTTCTCTTCTATAATATAATTAATCTTGTATAGATTAGTTATAAAGAACTTGTTTTGTAGTTTCTTAATTAACAAGTAGAAAGTATTAGCTAAGAGCATAGTAATAGTAGTAACCTTAGTTAGACTAGTTAAAGAGGTGTTTACTACTTTGTTAAGTAGTACTAAGAGTTGCAAACAAAACTTAAGTAACTTTAGTACACTTCTTATGTATTAAACAGTTCTACTAGAGCTGTATTATTACTAATCCTCTTCTTGTTCTTATAGAGTATCTTGTTACTCTACGTCTTATTAGGCTTTGCCTTTTCTAAGAGGTTGTTGCAAAGTTATTAATAAAGGCAGCGTAGAATTGTATAATTAAAAGTATTTAGCAGGCTATATTAACTAAGACTACTTTATATTAAGATAAAGCTTAAAGTACTTAAGCTATTTAATTCTAATAATATAATCTTATAATCTAAGATTGATAATAATAAAAAAGCAGTTGTATACTTTTTAGCTATTAACTATAAGGTATAACCTTATATACTAGGTTACTAAGAAAGTAATTTAATCCTAGAACCCTTTAACTTAGACTAAGAAAGGTAGTTTCTAGATAAGTTTATAGAAAAAAGTAGAAATAAAATAAGTAATATTAGAATTTAAAAATAAAAACCCTTAGGCACTAGTGTTAACTAAGGATTAGAGTTAGACACTAAGCTGTTATTTGCAAAGAATAGTAAAGGTAAAGAAATAAAGACTGCTAAACAAATAAAATAGTAAGAGATTAGATAGATTATATTAGTTTAGGCTTAGGTAGAGTAATCTTCTTAAGCAGTACTACTTCTTATAAGAGTTATATTAGTCTTGTTAAAGTTTTCTTTAGTATTAATAAAGTCTTTTTGTATTACCTTAATTTTATATATATAAAGTACTATATAATCCTTAGTAAAGTATCTTAGCTTTTTATAATTATAGCAAGATCTTAGAGTTATATTCTTTATAAGTACAGGTGTATTAGAAAGTTAGCAGAGTATAGAGGTACTCTAAGCAAAGTAAGTAGATTAGCTAGGAAAGAAGTAATGTTGTTAACTTGTTTTAACAGAGCTCTGTTTTATATCTAACTAGTAAGTTCTTATTAATCTTAAAAGTTGCAAAACAGTACAAATTAGTATAGTAAAGTTGTTCTTTTTTTCTATATTGTAAGTAGTTAAGTATTCTACTATTTAAGAAAAGGAATTATACTATTACTACTTAAAGCCTAGATTAAGTACTTAAATACTTAAAGAGATCTTAGTCTATTTATAGTAAAACTATTCTAATCAGAGTACTTTTCTTTTAATAGCTGCACTAAGGAAGTATCTCTTAAAAGTAGAGAAAGCTTCTAATTTTTCTATTTAGAGTTAATTAAAGGCTGCTTAGCTTTCTGCCTGCTTGTTCCTAGTAACAAGGTATATCTTAAAGAGTATAATTATCTCTTTTATAGTATAAAAACAGTCTGTCTTATTATCAGAGAAGTACTAAGGTTCTAAGTATTCTTTAGCTAATCTAAATACATAACTCTAGACAAGCTATACAGGTATATATACTTCAATAGTAGTTTAAATTAATTTTAAGTTAGTTTTTAATAAAGGCACGCTATTACTAAAAAATAGAGTTACTTCTATTTGTAAAAACCTTAATATTAAAGGTTTTTTAAAGAGCTTCTTATATACTATAAGTACTAAGCTAGCTTTAGAAAGCTGCCTTATAGTAGATTAATACAGTACACCTATTAGTAGTGTTTCTATTATAAGTAGAGGGTAATCTGCTAAAGCAAGACTAGCACGTAACTAAGCAAGTTCTTGCTATAATTAGGCTATCTCTTCTAAGAGATTGTAGTAGGATAGCTCTATATTAGATCTGTTGTTAGCAGCAGATAGTTGTGCTAATTTAAAACCTTAAGACTGTCTAGTCTCTAAGTAGTTCTAAGACTAAGTAGTAAGTCCTAATAGATTTCCTAATATTAAGGTTGTATCTAGATTAGGTAGGTTATTAATAGTCTCTAAGTGTCTATCTTAGTACAATCTAACGCAGCTTCTCTAAAGTTAATTCTAGAGCAGTAAGTTATAAGAAGTTTTAAACCTATAGTCTTTAGTTGTTAAGAGATCTCTAGAATCCTAACTATATTATAAATAATTTAAGGACTTGTACAGCTAAGGTATAATACAGACTCTAGCTGCGCTTATATAAATAACTAAATAAAACTGTAGTAATATTATTATAAGCCTATTACGAGCTAGGACAAGATTTAAAGTATAATATAACAATACAAGATGCTAGAAGAGTCTAAAAGGCATAGGTACCTGCTATAAAGTGTATAGAAGCACTAAGATAAACTATAAGAATAGATTTCTATTCCTATAGGTCTTGTATAAAAGAATACTTTAAAATTATCTATCTAAACTCTATAGAGACTTCTCTTCTTATACCTAGAAGCTTAGAAAAGATTGTACTAAGAAGTAGTTAGAAGACAGACCTAAGTTAGATAGTTGTTAGGTAGTATAAGGTAGGCTTAAAGAACTAGGCTTGTTCTTACACTAGCCTACTCTTAACCTTATAGCTATACGTGCGCTTTAATAGCAAGAAGTAGCTAATATTAACTAGCTATAGTAAGCAAGATAAGTAAAGTAGTATATACAGTATATAGATATTATTTTCTTTACAAAGCTCTTAAAACTAAAAAAAGTAGTATAATAAGCTAGGCCTGTAACTAGCGCCTTAGTACTTACGTGCCTTAGGATTAGACTTACTAGAGCTCTACTACAGAACTATTTTACCTCTAAAGCAGAGTATAAAAACTCTATAAGCTAGAGCTAGAGCTTACTAAGCTCTAGCTATAGCTCTTATAAATAATAAGTGTCTATACTATAGTTATTCTCTATTAAATTTATCTAGTTTTTACTAGCAATAGCTCTTAGCAGTATGCTTCTTACAATTAAATTTAATTAGTTACCTTTATTAAGATATTAAGAGACTTCTTAACTATAGCTAACAAAGTTAACAATACTGTAGGTTACTTAGCAGACTTAAGCTTAGAGCTTTATTTAGTAGACAACTTCTATTTAGATATTTATAAAGCTATATAAGAATAAGTTGCTACTTTTATAGTGCTAGAGGTTTTTAAAGATTAGGTTCTCTAACAAGCTATAAGAAGGTTAGCTACTTATCTAGTATAGGTCTCTCTCTTAGACAACACTATTATTAGAGTACTATCTAGACTTTTAGAAAGCCTGTCTCTTTAAGACCTAGCTATCTAAGAATATATATAAGCTCTTGTTTAGGCCTAAGTTTAAGCTTATATTGCCTTGTAGTAAGTGTCTCTTCTTACACCTGTGTTATTAAACCTCTAGACTATAAAACTAATTTAACTCTCTAATATAAGCAAGTTTAATAGATAAAGAAAGGTGTACTAAATATTTAAAGTATAAATAGTAAACAGACTCTGCTTACAAGGCAATAATCTAGTGTATAGTGTAGCGTACATCTTTAAGTAGTAAGAAGGAAACTCTGCTAACGTAGGACTATTATAAAAGGATAGGAACTTATATAGTACTATTAAAGACTTCTAGACCTTCTTAGATAGACAATACTAAGACTCTAAGTTTAAGGAAAAGTTCTAAATAAAACTCTAGACAATTATTATATAAAAGCATAGATTATTAGATGCTTTTAATACAGAGTTTATCTAGCTAGCCTATAATATAGTAGAAGAAAGGAACACTTACAGCTTAAAGACTTAGTATATAGCTATAATTTAGAGTAATGTCTAAGACAAGATAGTCTTAGTTAATATTCTAGATAAATAGACTTTATAAGAACTTATAGGCTGTGTTTTATAGATAAATATTAACTTAAATTGTACAAAGGTATATAACAACAACCTTGTTAACTTTAGCTGCTATAGCTAGAAGTAACAAGATAATAAAATAGACTAGGAACTTACTATACAAGCCTATACTAGTTATAGGTCCTAGGATAATAGAAAAAGGGCTAAATAGTAGACTTAAAAAGAAGTTAATAAACACTGTGCTAACAACCTATGTATTAGATATAGAATAGAGAGACACTACTTAAATAAATACAAGCTAGTACTTATAAGACGTCTAAACTACGTTCTAGTCTAGATAGCTATAGTAAATAACTACTTAGAAAGACAAGATAGTAACTTTAAAGATTTACAAAACTAGATACCTTTGCTTAAAAACACAGGCAGAGGTTAAGAAAGTAGAATAGTAAAAGCAAACAAACCTTCTAGTAGTTTAAAAAAAGATAGCTAGACAGAAAGCTTATATTGTTGTACACTATTGTAGACAATACTACTATAGCATATACTTTAATAGATACTAGGTACTTAGTCTATAGTATTATATCTTTAAAGTTCGCAAAATAAAATTATCTACGGTATTCTCTAGTTAGGAAGAAAAAGATAACTAGAGTTGCTAAGAAAATATTAAAGATAATAGAAGCTACAAGGCTTAATATAGATATTATAGGTTATAAAAAGACTCTATAGGCTTATATTCTTTAAAGAGAAGAAAAATATAACTTTATTCTAAGTTAGCTATAGATAGACTAAAATAATATAAGCATAGCACTTAAAAAAAAATTAATCTTAATCTACTTGTTATAGACATATATTAAGAGTAAAAAAAAAACTTTTAGAAAAAAAACTAACCTTTATATCTGCAGAACTATACGCCTAGTTTAAAAGGCAGTTAAGAAAACATAGGTTAAGCATCTAGATCTTTGCAGTGTCTATAATAGATATTAACAAGGCACTAAAAAGAAGAACTCTATTAATCTTTTTTTAGTCTTCTAAGATTACTTCTAGAGAGAGTACTAGACCTTCCTAAGAGCTAAAGTAGACTAACTAGCACTGTACTAAGGTAAAGATATTAACTACTCTATTAAGTTAATTAAGAAGAATAGCAAGCCTACTATAATACTATAGAGGCTACTTTATAACATGTTATAAGAAGAGCTCCTAGTTCTTTAGCAAGAATTAACTAGCTACCTAGACTAAGGATTTATCTAAGTAAGTAAATTAAGCGCTATAGCTCTTGTTTGCTTTGCTAAGAAACTTAAGAGAAGACTACACTTTTATTTAGACTATTAAGTGCTTAACACAGTAATAAAAAAGAACAAGTATCTACTTTTTTTTTATTTATAAGATACTGTCTTAGATCTTAAAGGCTAGATAGTTTATAAAGGTTAATATAATCTAAGCTTTCTATAAGATCTGCATTGCTAAAAGAAACAAGTAGAAAACAGCATTCTAGACTTATTTCAGACTATATAAGTAGCTAGTAACTTTGTTTAAGTTAGCTAATACTCTAAGTACCTTCTAAAGGTGTATTAACTAGGTGCTAAGAGAATACCTAGATAAGTACTACTCTGCTTACATAGATATTATACTTATCTACTTAGATAGGTCTTAAAAAGACTACAAAAGAAAGGTCTTTAAAGTTATCTAAAAGCTAGAGAAAGTAGACTTATACCTTAATGTTAGTAAGAGCAAGTTCTTAGTAAAATACACTAAGTACTTAAGCTTTATTATTAAAGTAGAGAAGAAGATTACTATAGACCTAGAAGAAATATCTACTATTAAAGAGTAGAAACTCTTTAAATTAGTAAAGAGAGTGTGTAGTTTTATAGAGTTTATAAACTTCTACTAGCAGTTTATTAATAACTTCTTACAAATAGCAAAGCTGTTAACTAAGCTTACTAAGAAGAATACAAACTTTAAGTAGAGACTAGAGCAATAATACTCTTTTAAGAAGCTAAAAGCTGCCTTTATAATAAAACTATCTCTTGCTAACTTTAACTTAGAGCTTAAAACAGTACTTAAGTATAATATATTAAAATAGGCAACTAGAAGTATACTATCTTAGTATAGTTATAACAACTAACTATATATAGTAGTATACATTTTTATAAAGAACAACAAGGTAGAAGTTAACTATACTATCTATAACAAGAAAATACTTACTATAATTAAATACTTTAATAAGTAGTTAATAGAACTAAGACAGGTTAAGAATTTTGTAGTTGTTACTAACTACAAGAATCTAGAGTACTTCTATACAACCTAGCTGCTCTTAGAGCAACACGTCTAATAAGTAATCTTACTAAGCTAGTTTAATCCTATATTTATATACTAACTAAGCTTAATTAATAGTTAAGCTAATAAACTATCTAGACGTAAAGAATACGTTGCTATATCTAAGCAAGACAAGTAATATTAAACTAGAGAGTTCTAACTTTTAAAGCTATTTGCCTATATTAAGTAATTAAGAAAGTAGAAGAAAGAAGAGAAAGAGCAAGAAGTAAAAGCTAGAGTCTTGTTTGCTATAAACATCTAGCTTAACACTATAGCTAGGCTAGCAAATAGATAGAGGTTAGGTAGGGGTTAAGGTAGCACATAACAGTACTTAACTCTTACCTAACTTATACCTATACTAAGTTAATACTAAGTTAGTAGAGGTTAAGTTGTCTTTACTTAGAGTTAGAGTAAGGTAAAGGTTACACTAATATTGTAGAAGATTTTATCTTATAGTAAGAGAGCTAATTATTACTACCTATTATTACACACTATAGTAGGCTTACCTTAATAGAGTTATTTTACAGTAAGATAAGCTATTTATTACAACTTAAAATTATATACCTTAGTAAGTACTCTTAACCTAACTCTAACCTAGGTCTGTGCAACCTAACTCTTACCTCTACTTCTACTAAAGGTACTCTTACTTAACCTTTACTCTTAGCTTATTGTCACGGGATTCCTCTCTAATACCCCTTGACTCTACCTTAGGCACACTCAGGCTAAGGGCTAGGCTGCGCACGGGCCTCCTATATGTATACTCCTATCGAATCTAGAGGCTTACACCTTAAGGATTTGTCTAATATCTAAATACAACCCTAATTTAGCTTTAAAGCTATCTTATCTACCTTAAGTCTAATTGCCTGCCTACAGTAACCTTACAATTTAAATCCTTCCTATTTCTTCTTAGAAGAGGCAGTTAACTTGCAACTTAGAGTAGATTACTAGCTACGTGTTAATAATAGCTAGAGGACATTGTACCCTCTAGAGCGCAACACAGAGCGCAGGGGACGCACCCCTTAACAACTCTAGGACAACCCTAGAGACGCGTTGCAACAACACTGATTGCAAAGACAACACCCTAGTAGACGCGTCAAGCGACGGAAATTTCGCGCCTATTAATGCAAGAGCAACAACACTCCTAGTACACCTAAGGAGGCGCAAAAGCTAGGAAGAAGCAGTAAGCCTCTAGGTAATAGTTGCAAAAAGACTAGATGCTCTAGAAGAAGTAGAGCTTTGTAATGTGCTAATTGCTAAGATTAAGCTGTAACAGAAGCAACTTAATTGCGCAGTAGCAATAATAAAAGAAGCCTAAGGCAGACAGACTCTAGGCTATAGCTAGCTAGCCTTTAATAAGGCTAGGCAGCTTATGTAGACATTAAACAACGTCTAGCTAAAGCTAAAGCTAGGCACAGAGAAAACGTCTCTAACCCCCTAGCAGGTTAACTAGTAGGCAAAAGACATTAAGACAGCGTTTTAGTATACTTAAGTGCTAAAGGACTCTATTACCTGCACCTACTAGATTATAGGTACTATACAGTTTAGTACTTACAGAGAATTAATCTAACAACAGATTACTAAGAGATTAATCTAGACATAGGCTAAGCTCTGTACAGTAAAGGAACAGCTAGTCTAAGATCTTGTCTTTACTTGTTACAAGAACTACTAGAAGTTCTTTAAAATTAAGTAGAAGAAGGAAGACTCTGCAAACTTGTTCTTTATACTACTTAGTTAAAGAGAGTTTCTGCTACTACGCAGCTTCTTTAAGTTTAATAATAGCACAGAGGACTACAAGTTTAAGATAGCATTTATCTAGAGCAAAATCCTAGAGCTATTGCAGAAGGAAATCTAACGCAATAGCGCACTAGAGTATATCTAAGAGTAGTCTAAGTTTAAGAAAGCTTTCTGCAACGCAGAAACTGCTATAAGACTGTTAAAAGCTACCTTAGAAAAGTCTAACTAACAACTAATAAAGAAGTATAGCCTTAGTTCTCTATCTAGGCGTAAGTTTAAACGCTAGAACAGCTGTAAGAATACCCTAGCCTGTAGCAAACCTAGCACTATTCTAAGGGAGCCTTAACAGCTGCCTACAGCCCTAGCACAGAACTCTAGGCACTAGACATTACAAGGCAGCAGAAACTAGTCCTAACTAAAGGATTACTATAAACTGCACTAGAAAAACCAAGACTATAGGAATAGCTAACAGAAGCAGGACTAGGGAAAAGGAAAGCCCTAGTAGCAAACCTATCCTAACTGCTACTAGAGCTAGATTCTAAAGAGAAGAAGACCTATATTGCAGTAACAGTATACCTACAGGTACTTAGTAGCGCCTTTAAGACGCTCTAAGCCCTGTACAATTTAGGTGCTAAGCTAAATCTTGCTAATAGGGCAAGTCTAGAGGGGACAAATATTGTACCCTACAGCAACGCAAAGAAACTAATAGCTACTACTATTAATAACAAGTAACTGTAGATTTACAGGTCTTGCTAGCTAACTATAGACTACTCTAACAGCGCAGGTACTGTAAAGTAAGTAGGACTAGAAACCTTTTAGACAGCTAACTTCTACAAGTATAACCTTATTCTAAGGTACCTGTAGCTTGTAAAAGCAGACCTATACATTTGTTTTGCTAAAAGAACGTTTATATAGTATACTAACAGAACAAAAAGAGTCTTTATTACTTTTGTCTAAGAACTGTTTAACAACCTAGGCCTAGGCAAGCAACTGTATTTGCTCTACCTACAGGCCCTGCGTAGGACTAAGGGTTAGCTAGGCACTCTTTAGCTGCGCCTTAACTCTATACGCTGTTAACACAACTTAGACTCTCTTTGCTAAGATAACTACTTTTAGTTAGTCTCTATAGTACTAGAAGAGTATATAGCAGGCATTATCCCTATTCTAGGTTGTAAAGAGTCTCTAGCAGACTACAACAGAGACGTGCCTTAGGTTCTACCTAAGGATAATAAGCCTAATAAAGATAAACTCTGTTTTATACTGCTAAAGCTCTACTACAAGTAGTATGCTTTTAGCAAATATTAATTAAGAGTGCTGCCCCCTTATTAAGAGTATAATTACTCTATTAACATTGTAAAGAGCACAAAAGTGCTAAATCTCCTAATATACAACTTTTCTTGCAAGGAACTAGATATTCTTTAGGAATACCTTAACACAGCGCAGGAGAAGAGGTAAATTAGACTAAGCAAGTCTCTAGCTAGTACTCTAATCTTGTTTGTCTTAAAGGCTAACAGTACTATAAGACTGTGCATAGACTACTAGAGATTAAACAAAGTAACAATTAAGAATTACTACCTAATTCCTCTAGTTAGTAAGATGCTTAATAGACTGTTAAAGGCGCAGGTTTTTACTAAGCTAGATCTACGTAACACCTATTATAAGCTCTAGATTAAAGAAGGTAACAAGTAGAAGACTGCGTTTAAGACACAATATAGGCACTTTAAGTACCTAGTTATGCTCTTTAGGTTAGCTAATGCCCTAGCAACATTCTAGTTGTATATTTACAGAGCCCTTAGAGGCCTACTTAATTAGACTTGCGTAGTGTACTTAGACAATATCTTAATCTACTTAGAGAACCTAGAAGATTACAATTATTACGTTAAAGAGGTACTTAACTATTTAGTTAAGTAGAGCCTGTTTGCTAAAGCAAGCAAGTGCTTCTTCTTAACAGAATCTATTAAGTTTCTAGGCTTTATTGTTATGCCTAAGGGCGTAGTAATAGACCTAGAAAGAGTGCGCACTATTACAAAGTAGCCTAAGCCTAAGGGCTATAAGGACATCTAGGTATTTCTTAGCTTTGCAAACTTCTATAAGAGGTTTGTGTACAATTACTTAGGTATTGTACAACTGCTAGTAGACTATATAACAGCTACCTAGAATCTAGAGCTAGACTAAGAGGGACTTAATCTTTAGAAAGGGGGAGCAAAGTTAAAGAAAGAAATGTGCAAAGGCCTAACTAAATAGTATAGACTATAGAGCTAGCCTAAGGACGTCTGCGTAGCGTTCCTTAATATTAAGGCTTAGTTTACTAAGGCTCTAGTGCTTTAGCACTTTAACCCTGCAAAGCTAATTGTAGTCCTTACAGACGCATTAGATTTTGCTATAGCAGCTATACTGCTGTAGCTACAGACGTCTAAGCTAATAACTAAGAGTTACTAGAAGCTAGTAGTATTCTAGAGCAAGAAGTTCTAGAGACTATTAGTAAGATAGTATACTTACAATAAAGAACTGTTAGCAATTGTGTTAGCATTCTAGCAGTAGAGGCAATACCTTAAGCACGCTGCGTCTACAATCTAAGTACTCTCTAATTATAACAATCTAAAGTACTTTATAACAACAAAGGAGCTCTCTCTAAAACAGGCCTGTTAGGCAGAAGAGCTATCTAGATTTAACTTTAAAGTTGAATACAAACCTAGACCTAAGAATGCAGTAGATAGCTTTTTAAGGTGTCCTAACTACGCTTAGAGTATAGTTGTTAGAGAGCAGCAAGCGTTAAGGGACGCTATACTACCTACTCTCTAGCAGAAGCTTTAGATATAGACTCTTGCAAAGTCTATAGCTTACAGTATAGTACAGGCTGTACAAGGTGCTAACTACTCTAAGAGGGTGCTAAGGGCAACTTGTTAATACTTTAAAGATGCTTTTGTAATTCTGCTGCTTAAAGGTGTAAGTTTAGAAGATAGTATAACACTGCCTGTAGGCGTAAGTTTAGGGTACCCTCTGCTGCCTAAAGGTATAAGTTTAGAACACACTACACTGCCTAAGAGTGCAAGTTTAGAAGAAAGTACAACGCTGCCTGCAGGCGTAAGTTTAGTGTACTCTCTACTGCCTAGAGGCGTAAGTTTAGAGTTAGTAACCCTGCTGCTTGCAGGCGTAAGTTTAGGGCACAGCAGCATCGTCTCTGCAGATATCTACTAGTAGCAGTCTAGTTCTAAAGGTGCGCTTCCTTTAGCTCTTAACTAGCCTTCTATAGATTATAGCAATTAGGGTTAATCTAATTTATCTAAAGCTTAAGAAACAGACTTTAATATTACAGCAGCTCTTCTTTGTAGCCTAGACAGTTAAGTTAGCGCTCTTACATACCTTGCAAATATAGCTACGCAAGGAGAGACTGTATACGCTCTAGAGGCTCTAGAACGTCTCTTTAATTTTATTAGACAGGTTTAGGAACAGGATAAGGCCTTTCTTAAGAACAAGTTGCTAACGCGCTAAGAGGCAGGCAGAGCAGGTAAGAGACAGCATTATTAGCAAATTAACCTTAATAGCATCCTGTATAAGAGTAAGAAAGTATAGATTCCTAAGGATGCAACTCTTTGCAAAACTATCCTTTTAAGGAATTATAATAACCTTATAGGGGGTTATTTTAGCATAGAAAAGACTGTTAAGGTTCTAAAACAAAAGTACTACTAGCCTTAGTTAACTAGGGACGTAAAGGAGTATATCTACAGGTGCTTAGCTTGTTAACTAAATAAAATCTAGAGACACAAGCCCTAAGGACTACTGTTACCTCTCCTTGTACTTAATATAGCTTAGCATTACTTTTTTCTTAACTTTGTTACAGATTTACTTGTATCTAAGGATGCTAGAGGGAACAAGTATAACTTAATATTAGTCCTTATAGACTAGTTTAGTAAGTACGTCTAATACTTTCTTAGAACTAAGATAATTACAGCCTAGAGCCTAGCTAAGCTGCTGCTAGAACAGTGTTTCCTGCTATAAGGCCTGCTAGACACCCTGCTGTTAGATTAAGGTTCTGTCTTTACTAGCTAGTTCTAGTTTAATATATACTACTACCTTAAGATAGTCTACTGTCTTAGTACAGCCTTCTATCCCTAGACAGACAGCTAGACAGAACAGCAAAACTAAGAGCTTAAGACGTACCTTTGCATATACATAAACTACTAATAGGACAACTAAGTAGACTTCTTGCTGTATGCAGAGTACACATATAACTTAAAGCTTTACGCAGCTTATAGCAAGTCTCTTATTAAGGTTGCTTATAGTATTAATCCTAAAGGCTTTAACAGAGTGCTAGACAAGCATTAGTTACGCTAACTACCTGCTAACTAGGACAAGAATGCAAAGGCCCTAGAGCTATAATAGCAAGTTGCTAGGCACCTTATGCATTAGCATAAAGCTTAGACTACAGCAAAGGAGACTCTAGAGTATACCTAACAGAGCTAAGCTTGTTAGTACAACTCTAAGAGATCTAAACAACACTTTGCAAAAAGGGATTAGGTAATCTTCTGCGCAAAGAACCTCTTTACTAAGCGTCCTTTAAAGAAGTTTAACACAAAGTACTTAGAGCTGTTTACAGTCTTTAAGAAGGTTAGGAAATTAGTGTACAAGCTTAAGCTGCTACCTTTTATAGACAGAGTGCACCTAGTATTTAACGTCTTGCTACTTAAACTCTAGAGGGAGCCCCTTGCAACTAAGGAGTTCTAGCTAGGTCTAGTGCAGATTTCTATAGATACCTTACCTTGTAATAGGTACAAGGTTAAGAGAATTCTAGAGTACTACAACTCTGCTGCCTAAGAGCGTAAGTACAGAGTTAAGTAGCTAGGTTAGTTAAATAAAGACGCAACCTAGGAACTACGTAAGTATCTTAATTATTGTAATTAGATACTTAAAGACTACTACAAAGATTCTTGTAACTTATTACAATTAAGACCTACAGGTTAAAAGTGCAAAGCGCCTAAAGATCTTAAACCTCTAAGAAAGAAGAGAGGACGTCTGCAGAAGTCTTCTACAGGCAATTAGTGCTAAATCTACACGTCTAATAGTAATATAATTAGCGTTGACCTATAGCAAACTGTTAAGAGGCTAATACAGGTCTAGTAACAATCTAATGTAGTTACTAAATAGTTAAGGAACTTGTTCTGCCTATAAGATGCAATTGTAAAGTAGGTTATACCTAGTATTAAACTATTTAACTTAGAAAGCCTTTATAGCTATTCTGCACACTACTACTAACCTAAACCTCTACTTTATAATAAGCAGGACTTAGGCAGAAGGGCAGACTACTACGTCTACCTTAGCTTCTGCCCTTAGTAAGAGAGGCTGCTACAGAAAGACAACTAAACGCAGCTAGAAGAGCCTTAGTTGCGCTAGGGATGTTAGTACTATAGTAGTACTAACGCTTCTTAGTATTAGCAGCGTAACTAGCCTTCTTAAAGTACTCCTTAACTAAGCTATTAACTACAACATTAAAGGGCGCCTTCTTACCTACTATACTAATAGCAGCCTTTATAAAGTTAGCAAATATCTAGCAGAGACTAAGACTATCTTTATATTATAGCGCTGCAGATTGTGCTTGCAAGATACTTAACAATTGTAACAGTATTAGGACCTAGTCTTGCTACTGCTCTTAACCTTCTAGGCAACTACAGTATTATACTCTTTAAACCTAATATAGCAAGCTTTAGCGTAGTTGTATATAGTCTAAAAGAAGGTCTAGGTAGTCTTAAGGACCTTAGCGTTAGTTAAGGTGTTACCTGCTGCAGCAACAGTATTGTTATGCTTGCAGAGGGTGCAGTTAATTAGCTAGTTAAGGATGTTACAGGCTTAATAGAAGTGTGCCTCTATCTGCTTTGCGTTAGTACTAGAACAACACTAGAGAAGGCTTAGGTATACCTTAACACAACTACTCTTATAGGCCTAAGCACAACTAGAACAGACACTAAAATTGTTGTTGCGCGTAGTATAGCTCTTAGTACGTTAAAACACTACAATAAACAACAAAATTATGCTATTAAGGTTAGTCTTAGAAGCAGTTGTAAGGCAGGTAATGCTGCTGCAGCACTAGAAGCGTGTAAGTAAAGGCTGCAGAGCTATATTATTAGGCAAAGCATACACAAAGTTAGGCAGAGGCTTGTTTAAGATATAAGAAGGTGCTAGAGTTATAGTAACTAGTTGCAGAAGAAGTATTATAGTAAAGAGATACAGGTAGTTAAGTGTAGTATATAAGAAGTTAAAGTGCTGTAGTGTGTTTATATAGTCTACTAACCGTCCCCTAGCTACGCTCTAACCTCTAACTACTCTTTTACCTACTCTTTACAACATTTACTTACGCCTAAAAGTAGTATGCAACTATTTACTTGCATAGCTAATAGCTACACAATTTTACCCCTGCAGGTTGCTATTTTACCTAGGGCGTAACAAGGCAAACGCTAGAAGTTTAATAACGCTGCGCAATTATTAAATTAGGCACTTATTAAAAGGTAACAAATAGTTAATTGTAACCTATTTACTATATAAGATGCTGCTCCTATAAAGAAATAAATCCTAAGGCTGCTTGTGCAGGAGCTAGACCTATTACAAGAGCCTATTAGTAACCTTGCAGGGCACCTATAGGTTAGAGTATAAGTATTTATATCTAAAGAACTTATATATTAAGTATTTTTTAATTCTGCTACCTGTAGGTATAAGTTTAGAATTTGTACAACACTGCCTACAGGTGTAAGTTTAGAGTACTCTTAGTTCTGCTACCTAAGAGTAAAGTTTAAAATACGTGCAATACTGCTAGAGAGCATAAGTTTAGAGCACTGCTATACTACCTACAAGTGTAAGTTTAGAGCAACCCCTGCTGTCTACAGGCATAAGTTCAGGGTATTAAGAGGGCAACGTTGCAGTGTTTACTCTACAAACAACAGGTTAAGGCCTAATTAATATGCTAGCTAATAGTAGGCCTACTTGTTTAAAGTTAACCTAAGAGGAGCTTAAGGCTCTGCAGGAGAGGCTACAACTCTAAGCACGTACACAGCTAGAGACTAAAGGCTAAGCATTAGTAACTACTTGCACTTTTCTTAGCCTAGGCTAGGGGCAGGTTGACAGTAGTACTAGCCTCTAGAGTTAAGTCTAAGTACTTAATCTCTGTAACAGTTACAGTAGCTTCTCTAGCTAAGGTTTTTTTCTCCTGTAGGACGGAGGTTTTCTAGAGCCTAGTAGCTGTACTTTACACAAGAATAGGAACTCTAAGTAGTTTAAGACAAGCTGCAAGAAGGGGGAGGCTATTGTTACAGGATTCTTCTCTAATACCCCTTGACCCTACCTTAGGCACACCTAAGCTAAGGGCTAGGCTGCGCATAGGCTTCCTATATGTATACTCCTATTAAATCTAGAGGCTTACACCTTAAGGATTTGTCTAATATCTAAATACAACTCTAATTCAGCCTTAAAGCTATCCTATCTACCTTAAGTCTAATTACCTGCCTACAGTAACCTTACACTTATATAACCTTAACCTAACTACTACTCTAAGGTCTGTGCAACCTTAACCTAACCTTTACTTACTACTAGGTACCTTAAACCTATTTACTAGCCTAACTATAGCAGTCTTCTTTAAAGTTACTTTAGCAATAATATAAAGTAGTAATTAGCTAGCTATTATTATATAGACGCTATAATATAAATATATAGACTACTACCTAAAGACACTCTTAATGTGCTAGACAAGTTAAAGGCAACCTAGAAAACAGCAGTAGTAGACAATTCTATATACTAGCTAGCTAAATAAGCTATAATAAATAGCGCTTAGAAGTTTCTCTCTTAGCTACGTATTAAGGCGTCTCTGTCTAAATACTTACTAGATAATTAAAGAAAGTTATTGTACTAAGAAAGAAAATAAGTCCTAGACTCTAAAGTATTGCAGGGTAAAATTATAAACAATACTTACTATTTACTAATTACTAAGTACCTAGACAGAGAAAACACCTATGCTATACTTTTAAAGAACTACTTTTAGCTAGAAATATTGTCTATAATCTAAAAAGTTATAGAAAACTAAAACGTCTATAAAAGAACTAAACTATAGCAAGAACTAAAACAAGGCCTGCTAAAGCTCTTACTACTATTAGACAAGATATAGAAGAAAATATCTATAGACTTTATAATAGACTTTCTAAACAGTAAAAACTTAAAGAACCTAATAGTAGTTATATATTAGTTGTTTAAAGATTTAGTTCTAATCTTACTACTAGACTTTACTATTAAGATAGTAGTAGAAGTATTTATATCCTAAGTAGTAGCATACTATTAAGTACTAGAAGCTATAGTATTTAACTAAAGAGCTTAATTAGTAAGCAACTTCTAGCGTACAATATATGCAAAGTTAAAGATTAATAAGAGACTATTAACTATATATTACTCTTAGACAGACAAGATTACTAAGTAGATAAACTTAGTAGTAGAAGAGTAGCTTAGAGTATTTATTAGCTAGGACTAAAAGAACTAGGCAGCACTTATCTTAGTAGCCTAGATTGCAATCTAAAGAAGAGTAGCTACAGCTACTAATATTAGCTTATTCTTCTTCTAGCATAGATATAATATAGATCCTATCTATAAAGACTTAGAAGAAAACACAAACGTCTTTAACTAAGAAGTATATAACCTAGCGTAAACTACAGTAGCTATAGTAAAAAAGTTTAAAGCTATATTCTAATTTGTCTAGGCAAAGATAGTAGAGTTGTAACAAGCTTTAGAACTCTATATAAATAGGTATAAGAAGAAAGCCTTATAATTTAAAGTAAGAGACAAGGTATAATTAAAACTAAACAACTACTTCTTAAACTACAGAGCTAGTTAGAAACTAGATTAGAAAGATTATAAGTTTATAGTCTTTAAAGTAATCTCTCTTTATAATATTAAGCTTAACGTTCTAGGAAAAATCTACTTAGTATTCTACGTAGACTAATTACAACTGTATCTGCAGAATCTTCTAACAGGCTAGTAATTTAACAACTTCTAACTCTTGCTCTTAGTTATTCTAAACAATAACAGGTCTGTAGTAAAAGAATAGATAGTAGAAAAGATCTATATAGAGAGACTTATTAAGCTAAGATAAAAAGATTATAAGTACCTAGTAGTATAGATAGAATATACTGCCTGTATATAAAAAATTAGTGCAACTTGTAAACTACTTAAAGTACTAAACAAGTAGTTAAACAAGATAGTAAGAAGAAGAAACCTAGATAGAAACCTACTATAAGATTTCTGTAAAGAAACTTTCTTAAATATACTCTAGTAGAGATAGAAAGAAGAAAGAGTTAGATAGTATAGTAAGATACTAGACTACTAGAGAAAGTGCATAAGTACAGATAGGAGTTAAACTTAAACAAGTAAATGTTTTATAACATATGCTAGAAAACAAGACAAAGAGTATCTAGCTAAAGAATATATAAGAGTATATATAGAAGTTAAACCTAAATAAGTAAATATCTTTTAACTTATATTAAAGAACAAGACAAAACGTATTAGGCTAGAGATAAGCACAAAGCTTACGCAAGTAGTTAGCTCTAAACAAGTAGGTACTGCCTAACTTTTACTAAAGAATAAAAAAAAGAAAGTACTTATCTAAAGAGTATAAGTAAACTTAAAAAAAGAGTTATAAGATTTTTA
Source organism: Stagonosporopsis chrysanthemi (assembly GCA_022560025.1). NCBI lineage: Eukaryota > Fungi > Ascomycota > Dothideomycetes > Pleosporales > Didymellaceae > Stagonosporopsis > Stagonosporopsis chrysanthemi. The sequence continues at coordinate 36,196 of JAFISE010000035.1, read as the reverse complement.
GTAAAAAAAAAGCTACTTATAAAAGATAGTATATAAGCCTTTTAGCTTATACTAAAACAAAAATATTAAAAGTCTAAGCTAGAGTATTATATATACCTAAGTTTATAGCTTTATAAGTATATATAGGTTAAGATATAAAAGATAGAGAAAGTAGAAAAGTATAAAGAGATTGTAAATAAAAGTAATTACTGTTTAGAAATAAAAATACTAACTAAACCTAAGGTAACGTATGTTATAAGCAAGTAACGCGTACAAGCAAGTAACACACTCTACTAACTTTGCGCACCTTTACACATATATATCTTAACTACTTTATAAGACAATATATAGATACTAATAGAGTAGATTAAGCAGTATCTAAAGTATCTTTCTTACACGTACAAGAGTTATATCTAGTCTCTCTGCACTTCTTACAGCATACAAGAGCCTAGCAGCTTATACCTAATTGCTCTCTTTCTTAATACTGCTTATAAGTAATCTACTAATTAGCTTTACCTTAAATAAGTAGATCCTCTCTAGCTCTCTTTATTAAGACTCTACGCTGCTGTATACACTTTTTTTTATGCTGTTTATGCACTAATACTGCCTTATTAGCTTTTTTAAGGCTAGTAATTTAATTGCGTATTAACTTAGCTAAGAGTATTATTACCTTAGCACTCTTTTTAAGCTAATTAATTGCTTTAATAATAGAAGCAGGTAATAAGCTCTTATATTAGTACACGTACTTATATATTAGAGTTAATTAAGCCTTAAGTTTATATATGTTGCTTAGCGTACGCCTCTTCTAGAGCGCCTTTAGTAGGGTAGCTAGAGTAGGCGTATATAGCTGCACGTTAAGCTTTAATAGAACAGTATCTAGCTAAAGAGGTATAAGGCCTGCGCCTTAAAAGGCTAAGTAGATATTAGCTAAGGTAAACAATTAATTGTATGCTGCCTTAAAGGCTAGCAAGAACTTAAGCTTAGTAATATAATTAATATAGTAGCAGATAAGGCTCTTAACCTTATAGCTATATACGCGCTTTAATAGCAAGAAGCAGCTAATATTAAGCAGCTGTAGTAGGTAGGATAAGTAAAGCAGTATGCAGAGCGTGTAGATATTGTTCTCTTTACAGAGCTCTTAAAACTTAAGAAAGTAGTAGCTCTTATAGCTATTAAGGACAAGCAGGCAATACACACTAAAGACGCAAGTCTTTATATAAGTATTAAAGTGCTTTAGCTATTCTACTCTTAGCTTATTATTTGTCTAGCTATTATTGCTAACTGCAATTACCTAGTTATATAGTATCTCTGCTTCTTTGTACTAAGTAGATAGATAATACTAGCTAGCAAAGATAATAAACAGCAGGACTAACTAGCTAGCAGTGTTAATAGTAGTAATTGCTGTTACCTATTTACAGTTGCTAGGCTAGATACTCTTTAGCCTGCCTTTCTTCTCTAATCTTGTTATAACAAGCTAAGTTGTAATCTTGCTTATTATAAAGCTAGCCTTGTTAAAGTTATAGATATTATTATTACAAATACTATACTTAGCCTTTGTCTCTTTTATAAGCTTAAACTAGCTCTTAATTAAGACTAGATCTTTATATAAAGCTTGCTGCCTATTGTATGCTTAATTAAAACGTGTCTTAAACTGTCTGTATACTTAACAAAGTTACGCAGCTAGTAGACGCTAACCTAACTAGCGCTACGCGTAGCAAGTAGATTATTAGCTATATTACGTACAGCTTTGTATATAAGTGCAAATCTACAAGAATCTAAGTTAAGTATATATCTAATAATTACCTCTTCCTTTACCTTAGTAAGCTTTCTTAAGTTAAGTTAGCAATTATATTAGGCAAATATCTTAGCGCATAAGCAGCAGAGTGTTGCTTTAGCTACGTTGTATATTGCTGCAGCAAGACAATTACTCTAGATTTATTAAGCATTAATAGATAAGATAGCAAGCTGTATATCTACTTTATTTAAGAGTAATTAAGTAATATTGCGTAGAGCTATTATAAATTTAGATAAGAGAGGTGCGCAAAGTTAGTAAAGTACATTGCTTGCTTGTACGCGTTACTTGCTTATAATATACGTTATACTAAAGACAAGAACTATACTAACTTTACTTTTATACTCTTAGGGCCTTTTACCTTAGAATCTAGCTTACTAGTACTCTTAGACTTAATAGACAGAGCAGTCTTATCTTTATAGCAGTAACACTTAGCTGTCTGCGTATTGCACTCTGCCTTAAACCTGTCTATTAGCTCTGCAAAGGCTTTAGCAGAGGCGAGACAGATTAAGTAGACAAGGTTCTTAGCACGCTAGTTGCTATTAAAGCTAGATAGACAGCTTCTAATCTTATAAAGTGTATAAGACTATAATATATATTAGTAAATATCTATAAGCTAAGAATAAAAAGTTAAGAAAGAAAGCTTACTTATAAATAAACCTGCTAGAAGAGCTCTTCCTAGACTTCTATAGATGCCTTTTAGGCGTGTACAATTTGCTCTAGACACTTAATAGTATTCTAGGCTAAGACAATACTCTTATAGTAAGCTATAGTACTTGTATTATTATTAAGCTCTTTTTTATACTTAGACTAGTTTAAGTTATAACTAGACTACACTCTCTTTCTAGAGCTAAAGTACAAAGCTAAAGTACTGTTACACTTAAGATTTTAATATTTTATAAAGTTATTACAGATAGAGATAAGTATAGAGCTAAGCTAATAACAGTACTGCTTTACTATCTTAAAGAATTAAGCAGATAGTACAAAGAACTTAGTAACCTTACTCTAATACTTATAAGGTAGCTATTACTAATTAGTATAAATAAGTATTAGAGCAAGGAAACTAGAACTTACCTTAATATAGTAGCTGTGCATAGCCTTACAGCTTTAGTAGAAAGGCGTGTTGTTAAACACGCAGTTAAGGTTGTTAAAAAGGTAATAGTAATAAGCCTAAGAGTCTTTAAGCTTGTTTTTAGGCAAGGTTTTATCTTTACTCTTTAACTCTAATAGCTAGATATTACTATTAAGCTGCTTAAGTACCTGCTTAGAGAAGAAGCTAGACAACTCTAAGATAACAACGCTGTACTTCTTAGTTAGCAAAGGCAGCAGCACAGACTTAGACTTCTTACTAAGAGTTAACTACTAATAGTAATAAGTAAAAAGACGTGTTATAGTAAGAGAAAGACGCAGAGTACCTAAGCAGGGCTGCTACTAGTATGCTTGCGCACAGACCTATCTTTAGGCTTAATAACTATAGTAAGTAATAAAATAGAACAGGCAGATAAGAGCAGGTAGAGTAGCAAAGCTATATTACAATATATATAGCAAGGTAAGTAAGAGATAGATGCTAAGAAAGTTATTTTAAGTCTAATACGCAAGATAAATAAGCTTAAAGTAGAAAAGTACTATAATAAGCTAAGCTTGCAACTAGTACCTTAGTACTTACGTGCCTTAGAATTAGACTTATTAGAGCTCTGCTACAGAACTACTTTACCTCTAAAGCAGAGTATAAAAACTCTGCAAGCTAGAGCTAGAGCCTACTAGGCCTTAGCTATAGCTCTTATAAATAAAGAGCTACTATACTATAGTTATTCTCTATTAAATTTATTTAGTTTACACTAGTAATAGCTCTTAGCAGCATGCTACTTATACTTAAAGCTATTAAAGACAAGTAGATAATATATACTAAAGATATAAGTCTTTGTATAAGTATTAAGGTACTTTAGCTACTTTACTTATAGCTTGTTATTTATCTAGCTATTATTACTAACTACAATTACCTAGTTATATAGAATCTCTACTTCTTTATACTAAGTAGATAGATAATACTAGCTAGTAAAGGTAATAAATAGTAGGACTAACTAGCTAGTAGTGTTAATAGCAGTAATTACTATTACTTATTAATAGTTGCTAGGCTAAATACTTTTTAGCTTGCCTTTCTTCTAGAATCTTAGTATAACAAGCTAAGTTATAATCTTACCTATTATAAAGCTAGCCTTGTTAAAGTTATAGACGTTATTATTATAAACACTATACTTAGCCTTTGTCTCTTTTATAAGCTTAAACTAGCTTCTAATTAGGACTAGATCCTTGTACAGAGCTTGCTGCCTACTATATACTTAATTAAAATATGTCTTAAGACTATCTATATACTTAATAAAGTTGCGTAGCTAGTAGATACTAGCCTAACTAGTACTGCGTGTAGTAAGTAGTTTATTAGCTATATTATGTACAGCTTTATAAATAGGCGTAAATCTAAAAGAATCTAAGTTAAGTATATATCTAATAATTACTTCTTTTTCTACCTTAGTAAGCTTCTTTAAGTTAGGTTAGCAATTGCGTTAAGCAGGTATCTTAGCGCGTTAGCAGCAGAGTGTTGCTTTAGCTACGTTGTACATTGCTGTAGCAGGATAATTGCTCTAGATTTACTAAGTACTAATAGATAAGATAGTAAGCTGTATATCTACTTTATTTAAAAGTAATTAAGTAATATTATATAAAGCTATTATAAATTTAGATAAGAGAGAAGTATAAAGTAAGTAAAGTGTGTTACTTACTTGCACATGTTACTTACTTATAATATATATTCTAGTACTTTGTTAAAATTATATATTCTTTGCTAGTAAATCTTAATAATTATTTATTAGTTATTAGATTTTTAAAAGCTTATTATTAACTAACCTTACTTTATATATACACTTTATCTAAGAAGCTTATAACTAGCTATTTACTATATATCTAAATATAAAGAAAATATACTAGCTATTGTATCTATAATACTACTAGAAAACAAAGGTAAAGGCTGTAAGCACTATGTATAAAACTATATTTTCTATTATTAGAGCTAGATAAAACAAACCTAACCCTATAGTAACTTATACTTACTACCTATACTAGAGTAACCTATATAATATTTGTTTGTAGATTCTAAAGATTTTTCTTAAGATAAAGCTAGCTTTAACTATATTCTTATTCTTATTAACTACTTAACAAAGCAAGCTGTTACTATTTTATACTATAAGAATACTTCTTTACAAGTAAACACTTTCTTATTTATTGTATAAGTCTACTCTTTTAGCTATACTTTTAAGTCTACAATATCTAACTATAGACTCTAGTTTATATCTAATCTCTAGTTTAAACTCTGTTAGATTCTTAGTATTAAGATTAAAGTTTCTACAGCTTACTATTAAGAGATAGATAGATAAATTTTTTAAATAACTATATAAACTAATAATTGTAACTATTTGTTATGTACTACTAAGATAGCTAGTCTAAGCTCTTACTTATTATTAATATAATTAGCTTACTCTACTATACTCTTTTATTAGTATAACCTCTTACTAAGTAATATACAGGAGTAAGTCTAAGCACATCTAGTAGTAGAATAGACTTAATACACAAAGAATACTATATAACAATCTAAACTACTAAGATACTCTTAGTTTAGCTAACTTAGGTATATATATACAGTACCTAGAATATAGCTAAAGAGAATATAGACAAAGCCTAAGCTTAGATAAAGTATACTAAAGACAAATACTATTACCTAGTTAATAAAGTAGTTAGTAACAAAGTTTGCTTATTGACTAAGATCTTAGCTAACAATTGTCTAAGCTAGAAACTATCTAACCTATAGAAAGGACTCTTTAAAGTCTTTAAAGAGTTAAGATACTCTTTATAGCTAAAGCTCTCTTTAGGTTTATAAGTATATAACGTCTTTTTACTTAATATACTCTATAGAGATCTTGCTAACCTATTACTTAGTTAGAAGGTATTAAAGTTTCTAGGTACTCTAGTCTAAGAAATTAAAGAATAGAAAGTATAAAAAATACTTACAAGCAAGCTAGTTTAATAATATCTTAGGTGCTGTGTAAATATAATAGAATATAACCTTGATTTAACCTAGTACTCTACTAAGAACTTTATAAATACTTCTTACAAACTAAAAGCGTTCTATAATAGTTATCTATAACCTCTAAAACTTCTAAAGTAGTTATTCTACTAGATTAAAGTATAAAAATTAGACAAGTAAGTTAAAAAGTAAGTACGTCCTAGTATTAAAGAGAACAAAGAAAACTAACATACCTTACAGGTACGTTGCCTATACTAGTAAGTTGCTTACTTTTACTAAGACTTAACTAAACTACTTTATCTATACAAATACCTTGCTAATAAGCTTAGAGAGATGCGTTAAATAAATTTTAGATATAGCTTGCCTTTTAAGCTCTTAAAAGAAATATAAATATATCTTAGTAATACACTATAGCAATCTATAGTATTTAGTAACAGACACTATCTAATTAATATATAAGATAATCTTTATACACTAATCTAATACTTAACTTATAAAGACTAAATAATAGTTAAAACGCAGGTTATTATTAAGTATATGCTTAAGTAAAATATGCAAGAATTTGCTTTCTGCTTATTAGCTATAGCTAATATAGCTAATTCTTTGCACACTAAGTGTAGGCTAGGCTATAATAGCTAAAACTAGCTTAGTATATTAGTTAAGTGCTAACTAGAGCTTAGAGTAAAGTTTAATTGCAAGTATAAGTATAAAAGAGCTCTCTACAAAGATCTTAACGTAATCTAAGGCTAGTTTAGCTTAGTAGCTAATATTAAAGCTAAATATAGTATTTAAGATAATAATATCTATATCTCTAATAAGACAGGCTTTATAATAGGTTAGATATCTACTAGAGTAGTTGTTACAGCTTTATAGAGACAAGAACAACTAAAGTAGGTCTAGCTAGGTAATAAAGAGTAGACAATAGTTGTTAACAGTATTAATACTAAAGAGTAGGCTATTTAGCTCTTTATTATCTTCTAGGGCTCTAACTACTTCTAAAACTAGTATAAAGAAGATAATCTACTGTATAATTAAGTTATTAGAGCCTCTAAGAACAGCTAGACTATAAAGAGACTTAGTCTTAACTAGTTTAAGTATTTTAACGCGCATACAAAGGAGCCTACTATTAGCAGCTACTATCTGCTAGTTATTAATAGTTATAAGAGCCTTAACTCTCTAGATTTCTAGAAATACTATAAAAATAATAAGATTATTACTATATATATACTTCTGTATTTATTATACTTCTTATAGCTACTTAATATAGGCTGCTTTGCCTCTCTAAAGATAGTATATAGGCGCTAAGCTAAAAACCTTATATACAACTAGATTAACTTTGTTACAAAGCTTAAATTTCTACTATGCTTTAAAGCTGCTTATAATACAGTCTTTACTTCTAGCAATATCTAAAGAACGTCCTAAGGCGCTAGACTAGTTCTTTTTAATCTAGAACAGGTTATAATAGGCTTTAATATAAAGCTGCACACTTTTTTATTATAAATATCTAATAATAATAAGCTTTATATTAAGGTTGTACTTTAAGCAAAGCTTGTAAGTACTTGTTAATTAGTTCTTAGAGATAGATACAGTAACAGGAGGTTTGCAGGGCTAGCAGTAAGAAGTACAAATACAATCTGTCTGTCTTAAAAGCTAAGAGTAACAATAAGTAGTATAGAGTAAACTATCTAGCTTAAAGGTTAGTTAAGATCTAATAACAAAGATTATTACTTAGGTTAAACACAAACTATAAGAGTTTGCATTCCTACTATGCTATATACTATAACTATAAAATGCTTGTTAATAAGCAACTAAAGTTAGTCTAATAAGAGATAGCTTTAAGTGCTTGTTAACAAGCAGAATTATAACATGCTTGTTAGCAAGTATTAGTCTGTGCATGCTTGTTAACAAGCACTAGTCTGTGCATGCTTATTAACAAGCAAGTTATATAACCTATAATTACTTGTAATTCCTTTGTCCTGTACCCTAATCTCTAGTTCCTGTTAGAGCTCTAGTTATTTACTTATTACACTGTGCTGCATCCTTTGCAGGATTGTAACACTTTAGCAGTTATAAACCTATAATAATACTCTTAATCTTTAATAGTTATTAATTTTAAGTAAAAAAAAGTATAAGAAGTAGCAAGGTAGCTTATCTAGTTCTATACTACATATGCTAAAGCACTATATAAAGAAGAGAGCAATATTATTATACAAGCTAGTTTTAGTATAATAAGAGAATACTTAGCTTTATACAGCCTTAGTAGCTGCTATAGAATATAAACTGTGTAAAAGAAAGTAAACCTAAAATAAAGAGACTGTTTTAGCTAGAAAGAAGTAGTAAATAGCATATATAAAGGAGTTTAGAGTATATAGTAATAGTAAGAAGTTGAAAAAGTATACGCGTGCTAAAGTAGATAAAACCTCTTTACAATACTATAGACAGTGCAATTAGACTAGGTATAATAAATAAACATGCAAGAATAATATAAAAGTAGTTACTTAATAATATTCTAAGCTAGTACTATACCTTATAGTACTAGAGTATAGTATTTCAAGCTATAAGAAGATAAAGTTAAGTTAAGTCTTAGTAAAAGTAAGCAACTTGCTTATATAGTACATTATTTAACTTAAATATATGTAGATTTGCGCCTATATATACTCTTGTATATAATATAGCTAATAAGCTGCTAGCTGTGTATAGTGCTAATTAAGTTAGTATCTACTGCTGCGCAACTTTATTATGTATTTTAACAGTCTTAAGACAAGTTTTAATTAAGCTTATAATAAGTAGAAAGGTCTTTTTAAACATTTTATACTAGTAAAAAGCTTTTTATAAAGATTCTATACTAATAAAAAGCTAGTATAAGCTTATAGAGCTTCTAAAAGCTTAGTTTAGTATTTATAATAAGAATATCTATAACTTTAATAAAGCTAGCTTTAAAATAAGTAAGATTCTAAATTAGCTTATTATAATAAAGTTAGAGAATAGAGGCTAGCTAAAGACTGTCTAGCCTAGCAATTGCTAGTAGGTAACTGTAACTACTGCAATTAACGCTGCTAGCTAGACAATTCTACTATCTCTTATCTTTACTAGCTAGTATTATCTTTTTACTTAGTATAAATGTCAGCCCTCTAGGTTTATAGAAGCTATAAAGCAAAACAGCAAGGCCTAATATAAAGGCTAGGAGTCTGCTATACTGTTTTTTCTTAGTAGTAAACAGTCTACTGTCTACTAATTAAACCTGTACCTAATCCCTAGATATTGTACTACTTGTTGCTTTAATACCTTACTCTTCTCTGTGCCTCTAGACTACAGGTTCTAACAATAAAGAAGTAGAGATCTTGTATAACTAGGTAATTACAATTAGTAATAATTAATAGATAAATTACAAGCTAGAAGTAGAGAAGCTAAAGCACTTTAGTACTTATACAAAAACTTATAATAAAAGTATATATTACTATTATTAAGCTTGTAAGACTCTACTCTAGTAATTTAATTAATTAATTAGGACTTTTATAATAGATTAGACAAAGTATTATTATAGATAGAAGAAATACTAGCTGTAAAGTAAGCTTTTTCTAGGTTAATAAGGTAGTTTAATAATTAAAAAGCAGTATAAGCTATATCTAGGCAGATTATAAATACTATATATAGTAAACTGCTAATACGCTCTTTGTAAGCTTAAATGTCTTGTTTTAAAGCTTTTTTCAGTATATTTAGCAAGCTTCTTAATTAGAAATAGAATAATTAAAAAGTGTCTATTTCTAGTAATACTAAACTTAGCTACTACCCTGCTAATATAATAGTTTTAAGCTAGTACTATAGTACTAGCAGCTTAACTTTATATTATTTTTATCTTTAAGAACTATTTTATATTACTATAGTCTTCTATATAGTGTTTTACTTATAACAAGCTTACAAGCTTTATAGCTGTAGCTATGTTATCTTTGTAAAAAGTAAGCAGAATATAGTCTATATAGAGTAGTAGTACTATAACGTTCTAGGTTAAAGAATAGGTATAGCTCTTTTTTTAATACTGTTAAACTAAGCTTCTAGGAAGTAGCTAAGAGCTCTAAGTACTATAGAAGTAGAGAATTACGCAGCCTGTACAGTACTTATAAGAGCTTTATATACTTTCTAGGTTTAGTAAACCTATTAAGTAGCTTATAAAGCATGCTAAGTTAGCCTATATAGCTTATGTATTAAAACGCACTAATAATATTATACTAACAAAGCTCTAAGCTAAAGTATATAGTAATTACTATTATAATATAAAATAAGTGTATAGCAAGTATTATAATATAGGTTAAGTTAATTAATTTCTTTACCTTAAGATCTCTTTATATATAAATCTTAATATTATACTTTAAAAAATAGCTTTCTCTATTATACTTATATATAAAGACCTATTTAAGCAGTAGAGGCTTTAGTAAAGAGCTTAGCCTGTCTATCTCTATCTAGGTTTTAAGCACTATTAGCTAGAGAATCTCTCTCTTAGCTGCCTGCTTGTACAGAGCTCTAAGTAAGTAGTTAGCAAGATCTTTCTATTTTGTTAGAAGCAGATAGAGCTTATTATAGTATATATGCTGCTTGTTTTTCTTCTTGAAATTAAGAGCTAACGTAGCTATTACTATATATATAGAAATAAGCTCTTTACACTACTTTCTCTATTTATTTATATAGTCAACAAAGGTTAGAGTATTTATAAGTAGTATTCTACTCTATAGAGTAGGTTAATAATAGTATACTATACTTCTTTATTATTACTAAGCTTATTATACTTATAGTCTCTTTGCTAGCAGCTTGCCTGCAAAGGCTGCTGTAGCTAATTTAAACAGTTAGTAGTTAGTGCTACTACGTTTATTATACTATAAGAAGGTTTTCTTCTATAATATTAGTATAACCTCTACTCTACTCTAACTCTAAGTAGAGACAACCTAACCTCTACTTACTTAGTATTAACTTAGCGCAGGTAGAGGTTAGGTAGAGGTTAGATACTGTTACGTGCTACCTTAGCCTCTACCTAACCCCTACCTATTTGCTAGCCTATCTACGTAGCTTGTTTATATAAGATAGGCTTATATTATAGAGCTATATAGCAGCTTTTATAACTTCTAGCTAGAACTTCTAGAGCAGGTTATTACTATTCGCTATCTTTATTTATTTTATTATTATCTCTTAACTAGCTCTTTTTAGACTGCTATTTAACTTATATATAGACAGTAAAGTAACTTCTATTTAAATACTCTTATTAAGTACTTAGCACTTGTATATAGAGCTTCTGTGCTATAGTGTTATTATAGGATTATTATTCTAAGTAATCTTATAAATTTTAAGCTTATACTAAGTAAGTACCTAGTATATAAAGTTTATAAAAATATATAAAATCTTTAAAACTATCTTGCCTTATAAGTAGTGTATAAAGAGCTTTCTACTATAGTAGTTTTTAATTAAAATAATCAATAACTTATTACTATAGCTTAAAGGTATATTTAATAGATTCTAACTATTAGGCCTCTAGCTATTAGGCTCTAGCTGTTAGACTCTAGCTAGGCTAACAGTAACAATATATTACTGCTCTAAGCCTATACTTATAGTCTATAAGTACTATTAACCTTTTTAGTGCTTGTTTAGCTTAGCAGCTTAGGCTAGGTTCTAACACTAACTTAATCTATAAACTAGTTGCCTAGGCTTCTTATACTTTGTTTAGCTTACTACCTATTTAGTATATAGAGTTGCATAGTCTTAGTAGTCTTTTTAAGCTGTTCTACTTATATATATACTGCTTACTCTCTTTACTAAGGCTTAAAGAGCTTCTAGGCCTAGGTAGCTAGCTTATATATACTAGAAGTCTCTATTTAAGCTTTTTAAGTATTTAGTATTAGATTATTTAAGTATAACAGTGTTTACTAGATTTAGTGTATAAGTAGAAAGTAGCTTATATTTAAAAAAAAGTAAGGCTAAAAGTGTACTTAAGATAGGCTAGCAAACTAAGTACTTTAATATACTTAGAGTCTTTAACTTTAGATAAGTATAACTCTATAGTTCTTTAAAATATAGCTTAGTAATATATTACACAGTAGAATACGCTAAGCTAGTGCTTTTAAAAAAGCTTCTACTTACCTAGTTTGTATTAGTTTTAGCTTAGATATATTGCTTAGAACCTATAGAGAGTTTGTAAACTCTAAGATTTTATAGAGGCAAGGTTAGTACAAACTATCTAGCTATTCTAAGGAATATAACTAAGCTAAAACTAATCTAAATTAGGTAAATAGTAGCTTATTTAAAGATTCTAGCTTAGTACATTCTATTATATAATATATTACTAAGCTGTATCTTAAAGAACTATAGAGTTATACCTATGTAAAGTTAGAGACTCTAAGTACATAGAAGTACCTAGTTTGCTAGCTTAGCTTAAGAGTTATATATATAATACTTAATCTTAGTTTATTTAAACAACTTATACATAGTATAATATTAAAGCTTAGGTACTAAAGATCTTTACTTTTTAACTAAGCCTTTAAGATAATATTTCTATAAAATTTCTCTACTATATTTATATCTTATTAGAGTAGGTTAACTATATACAGCCTATACTTTCTATAGAGCATGTTTTTAAACAAACAAGCTTCTTAGCTAGTAATAAGAAACGCTTAGATGTCTGCTTTTACTATCTCTACTCTTAACACTAGGTAGAAAGTGCTAAGTACTAGTAGCTTAGCGCTATTAACAAAGTTTATAGCAGCTCTGTTATCTAGAATAGTAGTATTAGAAAGTAAGTACGTACTAAAATCTATAATATTATACACTTTTATATATACTTACTTATAAGTCTATAAGCTTATTTATTATCTTAGAATCTATTATAGTAGCTTATATATTACTAAAGAACTCTACTGCCTTTGTAGTACTAGCAACAATTAGCGCTAGAGCTAGTAAAGCTTTAGCACCCTAGCTAAGTTACTTAATAGCTTGCTTAAGATTTTTAAACTTGTTTAAGTTAAGCTTCTAGATAATATCTAAGTAGTACTTTTCTACTATCTTCTAATTACTTTTTTTAACTAGAGCTGCCTTAAAGGTCTTACACTTTGTAAGTTTCTACTTATACTTATAGCCTTAAGACTTATATAGGTATAAATAGCCTTAATACTCTTCTAAGGTACTTAGTTTGCCTTAAGGCGCTCTAAGTGCTAAAGTACTTTCTAAACAGCTCTTAAAGGTAGTAAATATACTAAGTTTGTCTTTTTCTGCTCTTATTATATACTTGTGCATTAATATACTAAATACCTTAGCTACTTAGTTAAGTATAAGAGTAGAGAGCTCTAGAATACTATTCTAGATAATCTTTTAGTATATTGTATAACTTTATTCTAGTACAATCTTATAAGTAACTACTTCTAAAAAGCTCTAAGTAGTAAGCTCTCTACTTACTTATATAAGCTTATATAACTTAGCTTAGAAGTAAAGTAGATTTTATTTTTAGAACTATTCTTAGAAAGCTACTTGTCTTTAACAAGCTGCTTTAAGGTGTGCGCAGTACTTTATACACAGCTAGGTAAGCAAGCTGCTGCTTATTAGCTTAAACTCTTTCTTTAACTCTACAATTAGAACTTAGAAGGAAGTTTTACCTTTGTTTACAGGCTATAATATTATAGCTAATATAATAACTAGCTTAACTATTATATTAACTTTGTTCTATTGTTTTTATAAGTGCTTTACTTTTACTACTTACTTACTTACTTTAATACTATATTTTATAAGCTTCTAAGTGTCTTTCTTAGGGCTTAATTAGGCTTAGGCAATTGCTTAGCTACGTGTTCTTTAGGTAGAGCCTGTCTCTACTAAGAGAGTAGCTTAATCTGTATTATTAAGATTAGTAGAATAAGCTATTATAGAGCTCTCTTCTAGTCGACAAAAAGCGCCTTTATAGATACTAGGTGCTATAGAACTGTCTAGGTTAACAAGCTCTTATACGTCTCTAAGGTACGCATTCTACGTTAATTAGATATACTAATTAGGCTAGTTACTTCTAGTCTTAAGCTAATAAGCTCTATTAGCCCCTAAAGCAGCGCTGCTATAGAGCACAAGCTTGTTTATAATATATTTTGTAAGTAGCCTAGTAGTAGAAGATAGATAGTATAAAACTTTAACTAGAGTGTTAGAGTAGTATCTTACAAGCTTAATACTATGTCTGTAGAGAAATCTACTGTATTTAGAAAGCTAGGCTTATAACTATTATTAAGCTTATAAAAATTTACTTTAGTAATTAAATTAATTAATTAGTACCTTTATAATAGATTAGACAAAATATTATATTATCGATGTTAGGCCCCTAGCTGTTAGGCCCTAGCTGTTAGACCCTAGCTAGGCTAACAGTAACAATATAGTACTGCTCTAAGCCTGTACTTACAGTTTGTAAGTACTGTTAACCTTTTTAGTACTTGTTTAGCTTAGCAGCTTAGGCTAGGTTCTAACAATTGAGCTTGTAAAACTCTACTCTAGTAATTAAAGTAATTAATTAGTACCTTTACTATAGATTAGATAAAATGTTATTATATACAAAGGAAATATTTAGTAGTTACGTGTTTGTAGCTAAGCTGCGCACGTAAGTCCTTAAGCAAGAAGCTCAGAGCTTCTTAGTAGTAAGCTAAACAAACAAGCACCTTATAGGTAAGCTATCTAATCAAGCTCAAGCTAAATAGCTAAGCTTCTAATATATTATTATATATAAAAAGAATATTAAGTAGTTATATATTTATTGCAAAGCTACATAGGTAAGTAGTAAAGTAAAAGAGTTAGATCTTTATAGTTATAAGTAAAACTAACAAGTATTTTAGAGGTAAGCTAAATAATTAAGCTTAAGCTAACTATCTAAACTTATAATAGTAAAGTACTACTTTGATTAGTTCTAGAGAGTCTAACTATTACAAGAAGCGTACTGCTAAAAGCTATTAGTAGTATAAACTAGGTAAATTTAATAGAGTATAGCTATAATATAGTAACCTCTTATTTATAAGAGCTGTAGCTAAGGCCTAGCTAGCTTTAGCTCTAGTTTGCAGAGTTTTTGTACTCTGCTTTAGAGGTAAGATAGTTCTATAGCAGAGCCCTAGCAAGTCTAATTTTAAGGCATATAAGTACTAAGGTACTAGTTATAAGCTTAGCCTGTTACAACTATATTTTAGGCTATAATATAGTAATAGTAGCTACTAAGAGATTTATAAAGTAGTCTAAAGTAAAATTAAAGTTAATATAGCTATATAGCTACTAAGAATCTAATAATACTTATAAGTACTTAATTTCTTAAGTATACTTAAAGTTTACTAGATCTTATTTTCTTTAGCTAAGAATATTAGCCTACTTATTAATCTTCTTAGAAGTATACTTAGTTTAGAAGTTAAAAACTACTAGTACTTTAGTCTATCTAACTTATTAGAGATTTAAAACCTTAGTAGTTATAAAATATTCTAGAAAGTAGTAGTAAAAGTTGGTATAGACTAATCTTAAGACAGTAATAAGGTTATACTTTAAGCAGAGCTTGTAAGCATTATTTAATTAATTCTTAAGGATAAATACAGTAATAAGGAGTTTATAGAGCTAGCAATAAAGAGTATTAATGTAATCTGTCTGTCTTTAAAGCTAAGGTAATAATTAGTAGTATAGAGTAGACTGTCTAGCTTAAAAGTTAAGTTAAGATCTAATAACTAAGATTATTACTTAGGTTAAATATAAACTCTAATAGTTGTATTTCTATATTGCTATATACTAAGATAATATACAGAGTAATAAGTAGTGTTAAACTACTAATTATAGTAATTATTTGTTAGACTAATTACTAATTACACTAATTGCGCTAAGCCTAATTATATTATATAATTACTTAAGCTTCTACTAAGCTAATAAGTAGCAACTGTTGCAATATTACTAATATATAATACTTTAACCTATATAAGTTAACTATACTATATTACTTTAAAATTGTTTCTATACGTTTAGTATTCTTAGAGATTATAACACTTTCTTTCTTTTATCTTAGCTTAGTCTCTTAAGCTTATTTATATAACGCAGGCCTAGCCTTAGTAATTAAGTAAGTTATCTTAGCAATGCTTAAATAACACTCTACTAAGAGTATAGCCTGTTATTAATATCTTGCAGCTACTATTAATATATTAAGAACAATTATAGTTTAGAAGTACTTTACTTATTATTAATATAAGTATATATATAAAGTTTATATAAGCTTAGGAAAATATAGTAAATATATTAGGCGTAGTTAACACTATAATGTCTACGTAATTTAGTTAGAGTTTACTTTAGCTAGTTACTAAGAAAGAGAAGTTATAGTTGTAAATAAAAGAAACTTAGAAGGCGCAGAGTAATATGCTTAGAGCCTTTAAGAAGGCACTAGAAGAGTTGCATGTTACATGTGTGCACAAAGAGCAGTTGTATTAGCAAATAGATCTGTTAGATTATTATGTAAAAGAAGTAATATCTATAGAAGAATAGAGTATTACAAAGTAAAAGTTAGAAAAAAGTACTATTATATTTAATAGTTCTTTTAAAGGTCTCTATCTTTATTTATTACCTAGCACCTAGAGTGCTTTTAAAGATCTAGCGCTAGAGTACTAGCTAGATCTTATTATAGCGTTGCCTAATTAGCCTTCTAGATTTTCTATAATATCTACTAGCAGTTTATAAAGTGTATTGCTAGTTTCTTTATATTTTCTATATTTAGGTATCTTAACTATTTAACTAGATACTTTTTATTTTAACCTTTCTTATAGTATTATATTATTATTTTAACTTTCTGCTTGTTATTACTATTAGCTTAGTAGTAGAAATCTTTCTAGGTTAGCATTTATAAGTCAGCTAGTTCTAGTAGCAATATATAGAACACTAGATAGATCTTTGTATCTTTAAGTAGATCTAGTTAATAGTCAACTAAGCTAATTTAATTTAAAATAAAGAATAGTTTAACCTTAACTTTATCTAGTTTCTTTATTAGTCTTTGTGTACGTAGATTTTTAGTAAAGAGATATACTTTATCTCTTTCTTTTAGCTAAGGTACTGTTTTACTTTTCTAGTTTGTGTAGAAAATTACTTACAACTATGCTTTAGCAATATTATTAAGTAATTTCTAGTATACATCCTTTAGTTACTATACTAAGAAGATTACTAACTCTGTCTAGATATTACTTTTAAAACTTTGTATAAAGAG
Organism: Stagonosporopsis chrysanthemi; assembly: GCA_022560025.1. Classification (NCBI taxonomy): domain Eukaryota; kingdom Fungi; phylum Ascomycota; class Dothideomycetes; order Pleosporales; family Didymellaceae; genus Stagonosporopsis; species Stagonosporopsis chrysanthemi. Next base: position 19,135 of record JAFISE010000035.1, on the reverse strand, counting down.
ATTTAAGTAGTATCTTTAACTTGCAAAGAATAGTATATAGCTTGTTACTTTTAATTTCTTGTTATTAAATGTAATTTGTGCTATAAGCAAGAGTAAAACCTAGTTGTTCTACTACTAATTATAGTATATTTAGAGGTACATTTCTATTATCTAGTTTACTTGTTTAGTTTGTCTGTCTGTCTACAGTAAATAGGCTGTTAAAAGTTTTTTCTTAGTTTCTACTTCTATAAAGAATATTGTCTAGAAGTTTAAAGTAAAGAGCTTATCTTTATTACTAACAATTAATTTAGGAATACTATAGTGTTAAACAATCCTATCTAGAAATACTTAAGTAAGCTGCTCTGCAGTGTAGCTGTGTTAAAAAGGTATAAACTTAGCAGCCTTTGTAAACCTATCTACTACTACAAATATTAAATTATACTTATAGTCTATAATAAGGTCCTTAGATATAGATAGCTGTGTAACAAAATCTATTGTAATATATATTTAGAGCACTGTTAGTAGCTTTATTGCTTATATATTTTTATATTCTATATATATACTGTGCTGTTTTTATTAGCAAGCAATATAGTTCTTAATATACTTAGTAACCTTGTCTTTTATATTAAGAAACTTATAGTATTGTCTAATAAGTTCTATAGTACGCGTAATTCCTAGGTATTTATAAAGTGCGTTGTTATAGTAATTTACTATAGTCTTTGTCTTTAGCTTGTCTAGTACTTATATTAGTATACGTTATTTATTCTAAATCTATATAATTAGATTAAGCTGCTACAATAGTTCTAACGATCTATCTTTGTTAATTCTTAGAATAGTAGCTTTATTAATTGTCTTTTTGCCTGTAAATTTATATTAGTAGCTAAAAGCATACACTCTACTATTGTCTTTGCTTAAGGTGTATAATATTTTAAATTTGTACTAGCCTAGTATTAAATATCTAACTTGTTGTCTATTTAATACCTTAGTAGTAGTAAAGTATACTAAGTTCTTATAATTAGTCTAGATTATAAGTTCTAAACAGCTTTCTGTGTATACTTACTAATATTCTAAAGATAACACAATTGCTAGTATTTTCTTGTTGTGCATATTATATTATTCTTCTAGTCTTAAGAACTTGCGTTAGTAATAAGTAATTAAGTCCTATTGTCTATTTCTTTCTTGTATAATAGATACTCTAAATACTAAATCTAGAGTATCTATTTTTATTTATATAAGCTTGTTGCTTTTAAATATAATTAGTATTAAGAAGTTAATATACGCCTGTTATAGAAACTAAAATATATTATCTTGTTTCTTTCTTTATATAAAGAGTATGTCTTTCTATATTAGCTTTATAAGTAGTAAGGCCTTCTTAGAGTAATCTTTATTAAAGTATCTGTTAAAATTAACTAACCTAAGAAATTCTTAAATCTTTTTAACTATTATTAGAGTAAGCTAATTCTTTAGTATGTCTATCTTAGTATTGCTTATCTTTACTCTATACTGTCTTATAGCAAACTTTAGAAATTCTACTTCTTTTATGTCCTATTTAAACTTCTTAGGTTTTAATTAAAAGTCTGCTTACTTTAAGTATTTTAGCACTTTAGTAACGTGTTGTATATACTCTCCTAGTGTTTTTAAGTACACTAAGATATTGTTTAGATATGCTACTACTGTCTTGTTAAGGTGTGCTCTAAAGACGTTGTTAATTAACTCTTAGCACATAGTTAGTGCGTTTGTTAGACTAAATAGCATAACTAGGTACTTGTAAAGTCTATATTATATCCTAAATACTATCTTCTATTCTTTGCCTTTTTTTATATAGATAAAGTTATACGCTCTTCTTAAGTCTAATATAGTAGAGTACTAGGCTCTTTCTAATTAATCCTGCAACTCTGTAATATTAGGTAAAGAGTATTAATTCTTAATTATAATATTATAAAGCTTTTTAAAGTTAATACAAAATTATAGCTTACTATCTTTCTTAGGTATAAATATAATAGAGTACTCTGCAGGTAATTCTAATTATCTTTAAAATCTCTTCTTAAGGTTCTCTTTAATTTATTTATTTAATATATTAAGTTCCTTTTTTAATAATTAGTATAGTAGCCTAAAAGTTAGCTACTTTTCTTTCTAGAGCTTAATCTTATAATCTTAGAGTTTATACTTAGGCAGGGCTTCTGCTATAAGCTCTTCTTTAAACATTTATATATACTGTCTGTATATATTAGAGATAGTAGAAGGTATACTTTTCTTCTTAACTATTACTTTATAAGCTAGAAGGTAGTTAGTCTTAATACAGTTAATTACTTTATCTTAGTATATCTTAGTTAAAAAAATATTACTAATCTCCTTTTTATCTACTAGCTATATTATAGGCTGTGTAGGACTTAGCTATGTTGTGCTGTAGTTACAGCGGTCTAACAAAAGCTTATTGCGCTTTTAATCTATTAGTAAATTATACTTTTATAACTAGGGCAATCTTAATATAATATTGTAAGCAGCTGTTCCTAGAATATCTAGAGTTATCTGCTTATAGTAGTTCTATATCTTAAGAGACTATAGTACTACCTTGTAAGTTACTACTAATTCTCTTAGTATTAGTTCTTAATTAGTAACTTGTAAAGAGTATAGTTTTTTCTTTCTTTGCTTAGTTATGCTTATATAATTAATAGCATATTAAGACATATAATTTCTTTATACTCTTAAGTCTACTATTACTATTGTCTATTAGCTATTTAGTATAATAAGAATCTAGATAAAGGAAGAGGTATTAAGAGTATTGTTATGTTAATTCTTAGACCTCTATAAGCTGTTAACATAGCATATTTTCTAGTACTACCTTCTATAGTATCTAGTTGTATATCTAAGAAAGACTTGTTATATATAGCAAAGCTATAAATCTCTTTTAGGCTAAAAGTTATTATATATTTAAGATTAAGATATTTAGCCTAATTATTACTTTTATATTCTTTATTGTGCACAAAGTATATTATTAGGATTTTAGTAATATCTATAGTACTAAGAAAGTAATATATATAGTATTTGTCTTAGAAGTACTCTGTATATCTTGTTTATAGACATTTAAACTATAGTTAGTAGTATTTATCTTCTCTTAATTAGAAACTACTTTACTTCTAGCTTCTTTTCTTTGTATACTTTGTAGTAGTTATAGTAGTAGTACACTTATAGTAACTAGTAGTGCTTCTTATTTTATACGTCTTAGAGGACCTTCTTAATAGCGCTTAATAGTATTAGCACAAGTCTTCTATCTATAGTATATACAGGCTTATAGTGTAGTATAAAAGCTAGTTGCTTTTAAAACTTATTTTGTTCCTATACGTTCTATATAAGCTTGTGCTACTTAGTGTCTGTTTGTTATAAGCGTTATAGCTGTTTCTTAAAGTTCTTAAGTACTTCTAAGTCTCTCTTAAGATAATTCTTAGCTTTTATAATCTTGTCTAAGTATTAGTACTATTCTATCTTGTCTTTATATACGTTGTACTCTATTTCTTCTATATTATCTTCTATAAAGTTGCTATATTCTTCTACTTATTAGATAATATAAGAGCAGAGTGCAGATAACACTTTCTTATATAGTGTAGAAGCTCTACTGCATATATTGCAATAGTTCTTATTAGAGGTAATATACTCTTTGTCTCTAAATTCTAATTGTTTAGAATCTTCTATAAGGCGTCCTAAGTCTCTAGTAAGTACTTCTTACTTACTATTATTAGCGTTGTTACTAGTAAGTATATTAAGTTGCTGTATTACTTTATTCTTACTTTAGTAGTCTCTAGCAAAGTGTCTTACTTTGCTATATATATAACAAGTTACTAGAGACTTATTCTTTTCTTAACTATCTTTGTTCTTTTTATTCTACTTCTTAGGCTCTTTGTTAAGGTTAGAGAGGTCTATTACCTTCTAGCTATAGAAACTATTATTAGTACTGTTATAGACTCTTTACAAAGTATTAGACATATAATATCTACTTTGTTATCTATAATAGTTGTTGTTTCTCTATTAGTCTTATAGTTAAGTTAGTAGTACTTAAGAAGCTTAAGAAAAAAAATTATTTTTAAGTTCTGCTGCAGGCTTAAAGAGACGTACGTTAATTCTAGTTGCTTTAGTAGCTAGTTGTTCTATAGTATTAATTACTACACTAGAGTGTATAAGTTCTTCTTTAACTCTTAGTTTAAGGCCCTAGCAGAATAGTATTATAAGTACAGTGTTGTTAAATCTAGTTAATGTAGCAAGTTGCTAAAACTCTACTACGTAGTCTTTAACTAAAGTAGTTTGCTAAAGATACTAGATATTATATTATGCTATTATAAATTTGTTAGATATTCTAAATATAGGTTAGATCTGTTTCTTAAACAAGTTAAAGTCTTCTATCTGCTTGTTAATATTAGTAGAGTCTTCTATACTGTAGTAGAAGCAAAAGAACAGCTTTATTTATACAAGAGCTCTGCTACGTATATAGCTAGTAACTAGAGATATATATTAGTCTTTTAGTACCTTATTACCTTAGAATATAAAGCAAAGGTCTTATTATATAAGCTAATCCTCTAACTTAGTGCAACTGCCTTTATAAAAGTTAGGCTTAGTAATATTTATATAGTTAGAAAGAGTTAAAGTGCTGTCTATATCTATATTGTTATAGTTAGATAGGCAAAAGCTACTAGAAGTAGTGTAAGTTTCTAAGGTAGTAGACATCTTGTTAGTATTTAAAATATTAAGGTTATACTTTAAGTAAAGCTTATAAGTACTATTTAATTAGTTCTTAAAGATAAATACAGTAATAAGAAGTTTGTAGAGCTAGCAATAAAGAGTATAGATATAATCTGTCTGTCTTTAAAGCTAAGGTAATAATAAGTAGTATAGAGTAGACTGTCTAGCTTAAAAGTTAAGTTAGGATCGAATAACTAAGATTATTACTTAGGTTAAATATAAACTCTAATAGTTAAATTCTTATATTGCTATATACTAAGATAATATACAGAGTAATTAGTAGTGTTAGACTACTAAATATAGTAATTATTAATTAGACTAATTACTAATTGCACTAATTGCGCTAAGCCTAATTATATTATATAATTGCTTAAGCTTCTACTAAGCTAATAACTAGTAACTATTGTAATATTACTAATATACAATACTTTAATATATATAGGTTAACTATGCTATATTACTTTGTAATTATTTCTATACGTTTAGTGTTCTTAGAGATTGTAATACTAGTCTAGGTTATAACTAGACTGCGTACCTTTTCTAGAGCTAGTGTATAAGGCTAAAGTACTATTATACCTAAGATTCTAATATTTTATAAGGTTATTATATATAGAAATAAGTATAGAGCTAAGCTAATAATAGTACTACTTTAGTGTCTTAAAGAATTAAGTAGATAGTATAAGAAACTTAGTAATCTTCCTCTAATACTTATATAGTAGCTATTACTAATTAGTATAAATAAGTATTAAGTAAAGAAACTAGAACCTACCTTAATATAGTAGCTGTATATAAGCTTATAGCTCTAGTAGAAAGGTATATTATTAAATATATAGTTAAGGTTATTAGAAAGGTAGTAGTAGTAAGCCTAAGAGTTATTAAGCTTAACTTTAAACAAGGTTTTACTCTTATCTTTTAACTTTAATAGCTAGATATTGCTATTAAGCTGCTTAAGTACTTGCTTAGAGAAAAAGCTAGACAACTATAGTATAACAGTACTATACTTCCTAGTTAGTAAAGGTAGTAGTATAGACTTAGACTTTTTACTAGAAGATAACTACTAGTAATTAGTAAGAAGATATATTAGAGTAAGAGAAAGGTATAAAGTATCTTAGTAGAGCTGCTACTAGCATACTTACGCACAGCCTTGTTCTTAGGCTTAATAACTATAGTAAGTAATAAAACAAGATAAGTAAGAGTAAGTAGAGTAGTAAAGCTATGTTATATTAAACATAGTAAGAGAAGTATATAATAGACGCTAAAAGAGTTATTTTAAGTCTAATATATAGAATAAACAAGCTTAATATTAGGCCTAGCAAATAATCTAGTACTATTCTAAGCCTATACTTATAATCTATAAGTACTGTTAAATCTTTTAGTACTTATTTAGCTTAGTAGCTTAAGCTAGGTTCTTATACTTAAAGTAAGAGAGTACTATAATAGGCTAGGCTTGTAACTAGCGCTTTAGCACTTATATACCTTAAGATTAGACTTACTAGAGCTCTACTGTATAGCTATCTTACCTCTAAAGCAGAGTATAAAAACTAAACAAACTAAAGCTAAAGCTAGCTAGACTCTAGCTATAGCTTTTACAAATAAAGAGCTACTATACTAGAGCTATTCTTTATTAGATTTATTTACTTTATACTAGTAATAGTCTTTAGCAGCACAGTTCTTATAGTTAAAGAAGTAAGTATACTTCTTATAGCTATTAGTATAGAAGTGTTAAGTGTCTATAGTATTGCTTTGTTTATGTAGAAGAGTGTTGCAGTATAGTAACAATTTATAACTGTAATCCTGCTAGAGCCTTGTCAAGCGTATTAACAGCGGCCTTGTCACCATGGCTTTTGATGGCCTCCTTTTGCTCCCTGTACTGCTTTGCCACGACCTCCATAACCTTGCCCATCTGAGTATTAAGGCCCTGCATGGCCATGTCTTCCTTCACTCTTTTAAAGTTCTCCTTGACAAAGACTTGGTACTCGCTCTTCTTCACGCCCTCTCCGCTCTTACTCGCCACACCGCCTCTTGGTACAGGCTTAGTCTGCACTAGTTTGCCCTTGCACTTGCCACAACTGTGACGTTTTGTGTCGACACTACGACTGTGTCTCTTAAACTCGTAGCCACAGCTTACACATTCCCACACAAACTTGTATTCGATGGCGTAGCTGTGCTTCGTGGTAACTTCTACGCCTTTCGTCGCGAACGCAGAGCTAACCTTGCGGCCCCAAGCTTTGAATTCTGCGCCGTGCGGATTATTGCGAACTTCGCTGATCATGAAGGTAAGCAAGTGGCAGAACTCATGCGCAAGCACGTTGTAGAGCCGTGAAGAGTCATCAATGACTTTAGAGGCCAGTTCGATGGAGCAATGGTGTCGAGTCTCAGAGGTATAGGTCGGAGGGGAGGAAGACGACTTCAACCGGATTACTTCACGACGCCAGTTAGCGCGACCAGCAGTAGTCTTCAACGTCTTAGACCAGATCAATTTGATCCCTCCAGTTGCACTCGAAAGCTCGGTGATTTTGCCGGAGCAAATGGTATTGTCAAGCTCAGCGAGGAACAGCGTAGCGATGTCGTGTTTCCGCTCGTCAAAGTACTTTCGGTGTGCTCGCATCTCCTTGATTGTTGGTTCCACATCGGCGGCAGACTCTTTCTTTATTGGCTGGGGTCGAGTGGAGTTCTTCTTGGGGCTGGGTACTGGGCTTGCAGAACCGTCGTCGCTGCTTGCAGCTTCTAGATCCATTGCTCCCATCAATTTCGTAATATCGTCGCGCCATTGCTGCTTTCTTGGGGACACAAGCTTTTTTGCAGGAGAATGACGGTCGTTCAAGTCATTCACCACTTCAGGATTCCAGAACGCGTCAAGACTTGGTCGCAGATCGAGTCCTTTCGGGACTAGTGTCTTGTTCTTCGACGGTGAGACGAGCTTGCTCGGACTCGGCGGCGCAAGTGGCGGTGTGACTGGACGTGCGACCGGAGGTGCTTTGTGTGGAGAACGTTGCTTTGTTGGTGTGGGCGAACTGAGGTAGATTAGGGACTTGAATCTCAATTCGACGACTGGCACCTACTATGTCAAGAACGGATGAGTGTTCTCCGAAGAAGAGGTCGCTGGGCGTGATATGGCGAACGACGACGAACGAACACGTGTTGGTTCTGACTGCACGAATGATTCTGGAGCACGCGGCGAATCTGTCAGGTCGATGACCTCCTGAGCCCAGTTCGATGTGGTGCTGTGTCCTTTCCTGTGAGGCGGTCGCATAGACATCATCGGTTGTGAGTTTTCTGGTTTCGTCGCTTCGTCCTCCTTTTTAGCCTCCTCAATTTTATCTCTTGCCTCTGGTTTGTCTTCCTCATAATCGGACTCAGATTCTGATTCAATACATCTTCGCACTCGTCTTTGCTTCGATCTGACTGGCAGAACAACATCATCGTCATCATCTTCCAGCTGTCCATGCTCTTCTGAATGCTCCTCAGACGTTGAATTTCCGCTCTCGATGGTGTCAATCTGCTGCTGCTCCGCTTCTCGAGAAATGTCTGCCTCGTCGCCGCAAAGTATGCTAGTCTCCTCTTCAGAGTCAGCCTCAATCTCGTGTACCTCGGCCGCCATCACTGCCTTCTCCTGTCTCGCCTGCCGCAGGCTTTGTTCTGTGCCGTCGAGCACGTCGACCATTGAGTTGGCCTTCTTCAATTCTCTTCCCGCCACGCTTCTCACCAAACTCTTGGCGTACATGAAATTCCTCCTTCTTCCGATGTCAGTCTGATTGATATCGCTTGTGTCTCGCCCGAGCCTCCTTTCAGGTCCCAGTTTCTTCTCAGGACTGGCGAGGCTCTCATCGCTCAGCTTTCTCAGCAGACGGCTATTGCTCTCAACAGGACGCAGTATGCGCTGTTTACGAGGCGTAAGAGCCAAATTTGTCGGAGTCGCATGTGATCTGCTTGAGTAGAAAGAATCTTCTTGGAGCATAGACGACGCTTCACCAAGATCGCGCTTCGATGCTTTCGGCCTGAGTGGGATGTTCTCTTCGTCTTCGTCAGAGGATATGATATAGCTGATTTCGCGAACAGCTTTCCGGGGGCTTGATCGCCTTGGACGAAGGTGCTCCTGTTGTTGAGAATATATGCTGGGCTCCAGCGGGCTGGCTTTGCGCAGACGTGCCATTGGTGGAACGTGGTAAAATGAGAGCACGATAGGCGAATGCGCAATATGATGGAGTACTATCCCAAGGTGACTGAATGGCGTAAACGGATGATAGCAATAATAGTATAAACGCGATGATGGCCTGTCGCGATGATGAGGTCAGACATCAGATTTGTTTGCGGCTGTTGTCATGGCAATGCGTCAGGTCACGTGACTAAACGTGTCGTTGTCCCAAGGAACTGCTGCCAGGATTATCGGGAGCATAGATTCCGGGCCGACAATGTTCAGGAGAAATCAATGCTATGTAGATCGTGGTGTCTGATCAATACCGCGAGTATGAACAGCGAGGACAGATTGTAGTAGAATGTGTGAGCATTTTGGTTGCTGAACAAATAGAAGTCGTACATTGCATGCTAACACCTTCACAAATACAAGCCGAACCCAACCCTATTGAGCCCGGATAAGAGCTATAAAGAAAACTTCTCACGCGACAAGCCCAACCAAGAGCTGCCGGGCCACATGTTCTGAGCTTCCCCGCCCTTCATGAGCCTTCCTATCCATATTCGTCCTCGAACTCGGGTATCCTGTTCATATCTACATCCCCAGTGGCGATTGATTACATCTCATCTAGAGTGCATGCGTTCACTTGCGGGTCTTGGCCATGGTGTTAAGGGCAGAGCCGTTCTTGAACCACTCGAGCTGGCCCTCGTTGAAGGTGTGCGAAAGCTTGATGTCGAAAGCCTTGTCGCCGTTGGCAGGGTGAACGACCAGGGTAATGGGCTTGCCAACAGCGAGCTCAGTAGCCTTGATGTCGACCTTGTCGTTGGGGCCAATCTTCTCGTAGTCGGCGGGATCAGAGAAGGTAAGGGGGAGCATACCCTGCTTCTTCAGGTTCGTCTCGTGGATACGAGCGAAGGAGCGGGTGATGATGGCAAGACCGCCCAAGTGCCTGGGCTCAAGGGCAGCGTGCTCACGGGAAGAACCCTCGCCGTAGTTCCAGTCACCGACAACAACCCACCTGATGCCGTTCTTCTTGTAGTCACGGGCGACGTCGGGCACGGCACCGTATTCACCAGAGATGATGTTCTTGACCTTGTTGGCTTCGCCGTTCTCCTCGTTGATGGCACCAATCAACATATTGTTGGAGATGTTGTCCAAGTGGCCACGGTACTTCAACCAGGGACCAGCCATGGAGATGTGGTCGGTGGTGGTCTTGCCCTGGCACTTGATGAGGATGGGCAGGTCGGTGGCGTCCTTGCCGTCCCAAGCGTTGAAGGGAGACAGGATCTGGAGACGGTCGGAGGTAGGGGAGACGGCGACCTGGACGGACTCGCGGTCCGCAGGGGGCGCCTGGTAGGTGTCCTGGCCCGGGTCGTAGCCATCGGCGGGCAGACCGGCACCGGTGGGCTCCTTGAGCTTGAACTTGGAGCCATCCGCGGCAGTGAGATAGTCGGTGACCGGGTTGAAGTTGAGCGTGCCAGCGATGCTCAATGCGACGACGAGATCAGGCGAAGTGACGAAGGAGTGAGTGGCAGGGCTGAAGGATTAGTAGCTGTTCGAAGATTGATGGTGAGAGAAGACCTACTTGGCGTCGTTACGACCGGTGAAGTTGCGGTTGTAAGAAGAGATGATAGAGTTGGCGGTGCCCTTCTTGACGTCACGGCGATCCCACTGACCTACGGAACGTTAGTCGAGACTCGATAATGCATTAGGTTGGCTACACGCACCGATACAAGGTCCGCAGGCGTTGGCAAGAACCATTCCGCCGAATTCCTCGAAGGTCTTGAGCTGACCATCACGCTCGATGGTAGCTCGGATCTGCTCACTACCAGGGGTGACGGTGAACAGAGCCTTGGACTTGATGCCGTGAGCCATGGCGTCCTCGGCAATGGAGGCCGCGCGGGCCATGTCCTCGTAGGAAGAGTTGGTGCAAGAACCGATCAGACCGACCTTAAGCTCCTCAGGCCAGTTGTTGGCCTTGACAGCCTCGGCAAACTTGGAGATGGGGGTGGCCAGATCAGGGGTGAAGGGACCGTTGATGTGGGGCTCAAGCTCGTCGAGGTTGATCTCGATGAGCTGATCGTACTGGGTGCCCTCATCCTCGCGGAGCTCGTGGGCGTACTCGCGGGCGAAGTCACCAATGTGCTGGCGCTTGGTGGCCTTCAGGTAGTCGTACATGCGGTCGTTGAAGGGGAAAACCGAGGTGGTAGCACCAATCTCAGCACCCATGTTGCAAATGGTGGCCATACCAGTGCAGGAGAGAGACTCGACACCGGGTCCGTGGTACTCGACAATAGCACCAGTTCCACCCTTAACGGTGAGGATACCAGCAACCTTGAGGATGATGTCCTTGGGTGAGGTCCAGCCAGAAAGCTTACCGGTAAGCTTGACACCAATAACCTTGGGGGCCTTCAGCTCCCAGGGGAGACCAGCCATAACATCGACAGCGTCAGCACCTGGAGATGGACTGTTAGCCAACTGACTGGGATATGGAGCGATTGCAGCTGTACTTACCACCGACACCGATGGCGGCCATGCCGAGACCACCAGCGTTGGGAGTGTGAGAGTCAGTACCAATGAGAAGAGCACCGGGGAAAGCGTAGTTCTCGAGGACGATCTGGTGGATGATACCAGAGCCGGGCTTCCAGAAACCAATGTTGTACTTTGCGCACGATGTGGCCAGGAAGTCATAGACCTCCTTGTTGATGTCAATGGCGCGAGCCAAATCCTTCTCGTTGCCAACCTGGGCCTCGATCAAGTGATCGCAGTGGACAGTGGAGGGGGTTGCGACCGAGGGCATGCCGGCCGACATGAACTGCAGAATGGCCATCTGGGCGGTGGCGTCCTGGCAGGCCACACGGTCGGGGCGAAGCTTTAGGTAGCTGGTGCCGCGCTCGATGTCCTGGTTGTGGGGGTCGTCCAAGTGAGAGTAGAGGATCTTCTCTGCGAGAGCGAGCGGGCGGTTGAGGCGGCCGCGCACAATCTTGAGGTTCTCCGACATCTTCTGGTAGTTGATGTAGTTGCCCGTCTCCCAGTTGGTCATCTCGACCTTGCGGGAGAGCGGTGCATCGCTGACAGTCGCCAATGACCGGCGCTGAGCGAAGCTCTGGCCAATGCGGCCGAGCCTCGAGAACCTCTGCATCTTGGATGGGGTTGTATGGGTGGAGTGGAGATGAGGAGGGATGGAGAAGCAGAAGAAAAGAGCGTCAGAAGCTGCCTCGAGCTGTCGATTATCAGTTCGTGCGTGATTGGCTGCCAAAGCGACTCCACCGACCGGGCGGTGCGCGCTGGAGCAAGCCGAGGTCTTCCGCAACCGACCACAGCGGCAGCTTTCACCCGCTGGGCCGTTCACGTGTCACTGCGTCTGAACTGTGTCTGAACTACGTCTGGGACCGATCTAGCACCGCGATCAACGCACTGCCGGCGTTTTGGGTGTCTTGTCTGCCTTCTCTCCCAGCTCGCCCGCTGCTGCGACCGACTACAGTACACAACATAGCATGGGACGTGTCCGGATGGCGTCACACGGCGTCGCTGCGCGCGCTCCCCCGCGCGGGCTGGAGGAAGCGTGATTGGCAGCGACTGGCAGCGACTGGCAGCAGGTGGCAGCGATTGGCACAGCAACAGCGCGCAGCAGCAGTCCACAATTATTGCGCGCCCCAGCTGCAGCTGTGTCGACGCGGAAAAGTCAGCAGCAACGTCACTTTTCGCAGGTCTCCAGACCAGGTGCGTCGCTAGTCTCGGCGCAGCCTTGCTCGCGCTAGGGCCTAGAGCGCATTCCGCGAAATTTCTTCAGCGTCTGCAGGTCTCTGAACAGCCGCACGAGCCAGCGGCCTATAGCCGAGTCTCCAACCAGCACGACAACAGCCGACGGCCGCGGATACAGCCCGTACACTCCCTCACGCGCCACGATGCCTGCCATCCGGGGACAGGACTCCAAGAAGAAGACGCGCAGACACACGCGCGACCTCGACCAGGTCCACGCCGACCTGCGCGACGAGAAGCACCTTGCAGAGTTCAAGGATGCAAAGCCCATAGAGGACCTGCCTGGTCTGGGCCAGAACTACTGCCTCGAGTGCGCAAAGTTCTTCGAGAGCGAGGCCAACATGCTGGCGCACCAGAAGGGCAAGGTGCACAAGCGCCGGTACGTGTGCAAGCGCTGTGGCATCCGCGCAAGTCTGACAGTCCACAGAGTGAAGGCGCTGAAGGAGGAACCGTACTCGATCAAGGAAGCAGAGGCCGGCATGGGCTTCACCACGGACAACGGCAAGCGCGCAACTGCTGCCCCTGCGCCTATGGAGGTGGACAATACGGCTTGAAGTGATGGAGTGTACCACGTTCACGGCAGAACCCACCGACGTACTATTACGGCGAGGTGTTTGCCGGTGGAGCGTAGGCGAGAAGCTGCGTCAAATAACAAGGCCATTTGTTGGAGGGTTGGAAGGCTGGCAGGCAGATGCGGAGGCCTGCTGCCTGCTCTATGCGTCAGCTTGAGTAACATGCATTGCACGGCGTTGAAACTTGGAAAAGGACGCATTAGAGGACACAAAAGTTCATACGATACCCAGCTACGTCATAAAAGCTTACATATGTATACACAATTTTCGAACAGCACGTTAGGTATCCATCTGCTATGATGCCTGAACCTGCCTGGTGCAGCCTGAGTGACTTGAACATCAAATTGTCGCGCGCACCAACATAAGAACACCAGCTCGCGCAGAGCAAATAACTGATTCAGACACGCCCCCAAGAAACGGTTCCAGAGCACAGCCAAAATTTACCGCCATGTCGTTCACAAACACCCCTCTCTACGGCGGCGCCATCGCAGTTGATCTGCCTTCAAACTTCGCCGACACGAGGTTCGTTTTAATTTTCTCTATTCCAAACAATCCCGTCACCGCGCATACCCGCTAACATGTGATCATAGCCAGATTCGAGAAGTGCCAGACCACCAGGAAGTCTACCTGGATACCAACGGCTATTCTTCCATCGTCGTCGAGATACTAGAGTACCAGGAGAAAGGCAGCAATGAGGAAGCATTACAATACCATTTCGCCGACCTCATCGACGAAGAGGACAGCACAAACATCCTCGGGCAGGGCCGCGCAGTGATGGCGAAGCTGAGGTGAGTCTTAAATCGACAAAAAAGATGGCCATCGCGGACACGTGACACAGCCTTCACACCATGCCGGCAGCCATCTGGATACTCATCGTCCGTTCGCTAACAGCATCGCAGCGATAAGCCAGTCTACACACTCCGCTTCATCCAGACACCGCCACCCAACACAAATCCTAGCCGCAAAGTGCCGGAATTCGTGTATATCCATCTCATGCTGCTGCGTCTGAAGGAGCAGGATACCGATTTGATGGTCTCGGTCAACATCCCTCACTACCCTGGCGAGTACGAGAAGCCCAAGGAGGGCGAGGGTGAGGTTACGCAATTAATAAAGGATAGTGAAAAGATCAAGGATAGGATATTGGAGAGCTTCGATATCAAAGAGTGGGAATTGTTTGAGGGTTAAACATGAGGGCTGATGGCATAAGATGGGCAAGAAGAGGACACGATCATTCGCAGGCCTTCCATAAAGAAATCGACGTTCGCCTAAAGCACTACCATCAAAATAACACAGCTTTCCCCCTGGAGGTTTTTCATCTTCTCAAGTCCACTTTTCGATTTCCCTTGTTGCTACTTTGTCAATCGGCCCCTAGCTGTCCAGCGGTCTCCTTTCTCTAATTTCAAGGCGCAGCATTGCATGCGCTCAATTCGACAATCTTCGTACATGAGGAAGCTCGGCTGAATCACGATCAGGGTCCAGCCTCCTCCGGACCGCGCTCCGCCATCTGCACTCCAGACTCGCCTCTAGAACCCCGCATGTCCGCTCGACTATGACGAAAGCAGCTGTTGTGCGGTCGGCTACACGACGCGCTGCGCAAGTAACCGCAATGTAGTAAAAGCAGGAGACGTACCGTGAGAGCTTTCTGCGCCCTGTTACGTCGCAGAACCTCCAATTCCTGAACCTGCTTGTGGCGAAAGAGAAGATGGTTGAATACACAGTACCTTGCAAGGGCATAGTGGCCTACTCACAACACGACTGGAAGTGGGAAGAGCTGTTAACGCGCGAACCCAAGGAAGATGAATTCATGGTTGAGATGATAGCCACAGGCGTGTGTCACACCGACATATCAGGTTACGGGGGGATCTACCCACGCGTGCTGGGACACGAAGGTACCTCCCAGTGTCAAGCTGGAAAAGCTTCGACTCTGATTTGACTTTTGTAGGCGCTGGACGAATCCTCAAACTCGGCTCAAAGCAACAGGAGCAGAACTACAAAGTCGGCGACCTCGTCATCCTCTCTGCCGCCGCATGTCTCTCCTGCCACTACTGCACAACGGGCCACCCGGCGTACTGCGTTGACCATGCTGCCCTCACCCTAGCCTCCAACGAGCCGAACTTCGTCCTCGCGGCGGACCCGAAGAAAGTCATCGGCGGCGGCTACTTCGGGCAGTCGTCCTTCGCGTCGCCTGTTCCCGTCAAGGTGTCCTGCGCCGCCAACGTGACGAAGCTGATACGCGATGCTGACGAGCTGAGGGCGTATGCTCCTCTTGGCTGCGGGATCATGACTGGCGCGGGTGCCATCACACACGTCGGGAGATGCGGGCCCGAGGACGTCGTTGCCGTGGTGGGACTAGGTGGCGTGGGTCTTGCGGGCATCTGTGCGGCGAAGCAGTGCGGTGTCAAGACCGTCATTGCCGTGGATTTACTGCAGTCGAGAATCGACCTGGCGCTGCAGCATGGCGCGACGGTCGGTCTGCTGTCGACGAAGGACGGGCTGAAGGGCGAGGAGATGAGTGCCGCGATCAAGAAGATCACCCCCGGCGGGCTGGGCTGCAGCCACATCCTCGACACGTCACCGAGCGTCGCTGTGCTAGGTCAGTGCATGGAAGCACTTCAAAAGAACGGACAGCTGCTGCAGGTCGGTGTTAAGCCGGTCGGGGCGAAGTACGAGCTGGACTTACTGACTCATATGGTCAACGGGAGACGTTTGATTGGCGTTATTGAGGGTGACAGAGATCCGGCAGAAGCGCTGCCTGAGCTGGTTCAGTGGAGTAAGGATGGGATTTTGCCGGTAGAGAAGATGTTGAAAGAGTTCGGCGTGCAGGAGTTCGAGGACGCGCGCCAAAAGATGGAGGAGGGGACTGTAATCAAGAGCGTGTTGGTGTGGTAAGTCCGTCTGTCTTGATATGACTTGGGTGTGTTATGGATACGACGGGTACAATAGAGGCTGTTCTTGCGCTGCCATTGGCTTAGGATGAAGTTGTTGATGTCCTCTTCTTAAAGATAAGCTAAACTCATCAAATGCTTAGAAATATTTCAGCGCTGTCCAAATCTTACAACCCGGCTATGTTGGAGGTTTCAAGAACGCCATCTTGTTCTAACGTCCACCGCTTTACCTAGTCCCTTCTCCGGTATGTGCGTCTGCTTCCCGAAGTTGCGACACAGATCCTCAAGACCATTACTTTTACTCTTGAGCATGTCGATCTAAGTCTGCCAAAACCGATTGGGTACGAGCCACTTCTAGTTGCTCCAAAAACTCATTTTAACCTCATCACTACGCTACTGTTTCCCACCGTTGACTGTTTATGAGGCCATCTTCCGCTGTCTTGGCTTCAGTATCAATCCATGTATTAGTCTTCAGACCAATCTGTTCCCTAGATTCGTCGCCGATGGTAAAAATTGCTTCATGCTCTACATCGTACTGTTGTCCGATGCATTCGTTCTCACTGGCCTCAAGTTGTCTGAGAGACCCTTCGGCCTGGCTTTGTTATCCAGAGCAAATAGAATGTTTTCTGCGCTCTTTCGCTTGTTAGCAACTACATGTGGCCAGATCCTTGACACCTTCTAGTCTTGCTGTACCCAGCTTTGTCAGACGCCCGCAGCGAAGATGTTGGTCTTCTGAAACTGTTCAGAGAACGACGGGTGGCAGAGATCTGATGTCTGAAGAGGATGGGAATGAGCTGTCAAAGATTGCAAACCAATACAGAAATGAAGATATATAGGACTTGTGTACTTTTAACCGACATGCCGATCCCAAGAACGTGTAGTCTAGGCCTTAGTACTATAGCAGTGTTCGTACACATTGGAAACTTATGCTTGTTGTGATATTCAGCCAACAGTGCCGATACTATGAGACTGTCATGTACCTCAAGATCTTCTCCTTTGGAGTAGAGTGCCGTAGTGAACATGGACGCGAGCTCAGCAGAGAGATATTGACGGACAGCAATTCCCTGTTGCAGCTTGGTGTGGGATCGAATTGGCAATGTGGTAGCAGATCGGCCTCAGCTAACTACCGCGTGTAGTACGAGAGGAATGTCAAGTGCGGGCCTGCAACGCACGAAAGTAACGGATCCTTGAACCAACGACTTCTCATACATCGTCTCATATCTTCGAGTCTCGCAGAACTCCTCGCCGAGATCGGACCAGTGAATGGACCGAGTGACCTTCTTTCACCTTCAACCTTTTTTCCACTATATAAGCCGCCCCCACCACCGCATCCCCTCCTTCTTTCCTCCAACAACAAACAACACCTCCAAGTCACTACAATTCAACTTCCACCATGTTGCCTCAATTGTTCAGGCTCATCGCCCTCCTCTCACTGCTCTCCTTCGCGCTCACAGTCACTACACTGCCAGCGGCGCCTACTGCCCTCGATATAACTGCTGGTATGGCTTGCGAGCGCGTCCACGCGCTCTGTCTCCGCAACAATGCAGACGCAAATCTGTGCTACGACATCGTATGCAGCCTGTACGGTCAAGAGGTGACTTCACTCTCCAACATCTTGACAATGTCCTGACTGACAAGCAGCAATGCGCGTCCTGCCAGACAGGTGGCGCCTTTACGGACGTCACTCCCACCGACAAGGATAACAACAATAATGTCGCAGTCTATGGCGCGGAGAAGCGCGACGTAGCCGGCGAGCGTCCTTACTGCGTCGTCGTCTGCGCCCACACGTGGTGCCGTCCTGTGTGCACCAAGCCGAGCAAGCCATCGCCAGACGACATCGACGCGGCTGCTAGTCCTAGCACTACCGACCTCCTGGCGACCGCCAACGCGCAGCCTAACCAGCTCGCTTTCGAGATCCAGCCTGAGACAATCACGGTCGTGCTGGGCGACCCGGCGATCAACAAGTGCGCGTGGCTCTGCAGCGCAACTTCACTCCAGTGCGAGATGAAGTGCTCGACGGCGGGCTCTGGTGAACGCCAGCCTGTCCTGTTCGGTGGTGCACCTCCCCAAGACACTGTCATCGATGGTGTGAACGAGTGCCACGTCGTAGACAAGGGCGCGGCCCTTTGGGTTATTGTCTGCGCTGTTCCTGTGGAGGACATCGAGCCTTTCACCGGTCAGCAAGAGTTCAGCTGGGACAACACGCAGTGCACGCTCTACGACCGCCAAGTCGACCGCCGCCTGTGGCTTGCGTGCCGAAGGGTGTAAGTCAGGGGATGTGGCGCCTCCAGCATGTTGGGGGTTGGCTTCGAGTCTGATGGTTTTGGATGGTCTTGCGAGTCCTTTGGGGGGGTTTTTTGGGTCACCGATTAGAAGCAAGACTACAAAGGTTACTACACTACACGTGTCAGCACTTGACTCTGGATAGAAAATTCATGATTGAACAGCTTGATGTCAAGTGTGATGTGCCATTTACAGCGCCCCAAATGCCAAAGTGCCATGCTAAGCCAGGCCTAGCTTTTGTACATATAATACAACAATGCCCACGCTTTCGTCTATGCGCTTCCGTACTCGTTCGTTGGTTCATCTCCCTGACGCTCACATGCCCCTCCTGCTCAGAAACTCGACAACCTGGTCCTTGTGGTGCCCCTTGACGACGACGTGCTGGGTCAAGGGGTTGACGGTGACGTGCTCGTCCTTCTTGGCCAGCCATGCGCGCAGCTCGTCGCGCAGCGCGTTCGATTCGCCCGTGACCTTGCGCACGGTGGTGAGGTGCAGGTTGCCGCCGCGCTTGTAGTCGGTGTAGATGGGCAGGTTGTTGGTCTTGGAGCGCGCAACGTGGTAGCGGGGCGGGGCCTGGGGGAACTGCGGCTGTGTGGCTGGCGTGAAGGGCACCGTCTTGGCAGCTCGCGCGGCCGTCTTGAGGGCGCTCGACTTGGAGGGCGCAATGTGTGCGGGGCGCAGGGGGTCTGGGGCGCCCGGCTGCGCGCTGTCAGACTCGGTGACGGCCTCGACGGCGGCCAGGTCGGCGGCGCGCGCGGAGGACGGTGGTGCTGCGGCCGGCGCGGCGGTGG